>CABFOW010001807.1:34375-83595 GCA_902141385.1 Timema californicum
ACTATACCATTGGCGGCCGGGGTTCAATCCCCAGTCCCGGCATAAATGTATCTGATTACCAAACCCTTCCTTCACCTCTGACAAGACATCTTGTGAATGTGGGGAATGCCAGGCCTCCACCGTGGTTTGGATTCCACGTTAAACTGTAGGTCCTCCATTTCATCTCACAATCACCCTACCATTACACATTAGCGTAAGTGCGTATAACCCGAATGGGTAGTAAGACGCGGTGCTAATAGTAATAATAATAATTACATTTAATGCATAATTATTTTAGTACGGGAATAAAAACGCTTTAACTTAAACTTGAACACACATCTTTAATGTCTAACCCCAACTGGATAGGTTTTCTTATAATTAATTTCCTGTATAGGGAAGACTTGAATTTTTAGGAAGGCCTACTAACTTTACAGACCCACTTATGTTATTTTCTGGGTTCACAGGGGGAAATGAACAAAACTGCAGTATTCACAACTAAAATAGGCAGCACATCTTGTGACCATAATAATATGGATGCATAAACTAACAATTTAGCTCATTTGTTGGCGTTTCTTGTCTACTAAGCTAAGCGATCCATGTTTGATTTACGGCATGACTGAAAAATGTATCATCGGTGAAAAATATGTAGGTTTCCCCTTTCATAGTGATGAATTAATGGCCAGAAGTCTGTATGTTGTGTGTGTTATAGATATACGTTAGTTTATAAGTTGTGTGCTGACATAACCAGTCGGTTCGGCAAAGTGCATGTTAAATACCTCAAATAAATGAAAATAGGGTTTTAAGTCCACTGTTAGAGTAAGATACACTATATGTAGAGTGAATGTTTATAGGAAAGAGTCTTTTTAACTCTATATTCAAACAATTTTTTTTTTTGTGGACAAAATTGATAACATTTTGGAATATTTTTAGTGTTATTTTTTAGGTATTGATAATATCTTTCAAAACTGGCAGATGAACTGATTGACCAAGTTAGATCTAGCTTTAGCTGTCAAATAAAACCTTTACTGTTAAAATTGGGCTATATCATTTCTCTACACCATGGACGTGCCTGGCTTTCAGACTTTGGGGGGGACAAAGACACAAAATATTATAAGTGATTTAACACTCTCTAATAATAATTGTTTATATACTTAGTATAAACAACGCGTACACTAGAAATACTCTTAAATTCAGTTTCATATTCAATATAAATGTATCAGATGAACATTAATACCAATTCAAAAATTTTCCTTTAACTCAGATTAAAATAACAATCTTTTTTCTTGGTTGTTCAAAATTTTAAATAACTATAGCTCTATCTGCAAGAGTATTAGTAATTTTGTATTAAATAAATAATAGGAACTATATTTAGTTTACCACACTGACAACACAACTTATAAATAAAATACTTATATGCCATACAAAATACTTATTTTAAATTAGCATAGGCTTCACCAAACACTCTCTTTCTTCGTTCATTAACTACAATAAACTTGTTCATAAGAATATGAATGCTTATCTTATCCAACATATCTTTATGTGTGTGACACACAGCCACATGATTAATGCGCCTCTGTGTCATATTGTTCCTCAAGTATGTTTTAAGGCGACGTAACGAACTAAATGATCTTTCCGCCTCACATGACGAGCTTGGAACAACCAGCAGTATACGCAACAGAACCTCAACATTACTGAGCATTGCTCTCACTTCAGGAGATAGCCTTCGAAATGCGGTTAGGGCATCTTCAACACAAGTAGGTGCACTTAAACGAAAAAACATGTTTTGTTCAATTTCAAAATCTTTCTCGTTAATTTCAGGATACATTTTCAGCACTGGGTTTATTTCTCCTTTTAAAAGACTCCTTTCCAATTTTCTCATGTGATCAAGTCCTTCTTGATCAAATCTTGACTTTAAACCTCCAACAGCTGTGTCTATAATGGCAAAATACTCGTGGTGAAGGTAGTCCTCGACTGAAGTAGAAGTGAACGCTGTAGCAGGACTTGTGTAACGCATTGGTGGTTTCTTCTGTCTTGGTAGAGAAAGAGGCTGCAGGTTGTTGGTAACAATGATTTTGTTAGCTTCTCCCCAAATTAATAAAAACTCGTCATTTTCTCTGAGTCTTTGTAAACTAGAAGACACTATTTCTATGGCCTGCATAAGTCCGGAAGTATTCATTTTTCTTCCCTGAAAAGATTTATTCAAAATTTCTAAATTATTTATTATTTTCCTTGCCATAAGGAAGCCTAAAACAGTCTCTCCTCACTCAAACACTTTGAATAACCCACTTGCTGACTGTAAGTGATTTGCTTCAACAGACAGTGCTTCAAGTGTTTGTAAAATCATTGAATAGTTTTCCAGAATCTCTTCAATCTGAGCACCTCTGTATATCCACCTGGTCGGACAAAGGGGCTTAATGCTGGCATTAGATGTCAAAGGACCATTAAAAGTAGCTTCTCGGATATTAATAAACTTGGTTTTAGCTGTCAATGATTGTGAAAACAAAACTCCAAGTTCATGGGCCCATTGCATTGAATTCCTCACAGTAATTGATGTATCACATGCATCCCTTGTTACCAAGTTAATGCAGTGCGCCCCACAGTGAACAAACACGGCTAGAGGCTGTCTATCCTTTATTATAGACTGTACTCCTTTGTTGATCCCACTCATATTTGGAGCACCATCATAGGTTTGTCCACGCAAGTTCGAAAGAGGTAGTTGAACTCTGGTCATTATATCAAAAAGAATGGCTGCAATCGACTCCCCAGTTGTTTTACTAGCACTGTATAGCCCCAAAAAACTTTCATGAGGCTCTAAGTTTTCATCAACCCAACGCACACATATACTAAGCTGTTCAGTCCCAGTAATATCACGTGTACCATCACAAATCAAAGAAAACAAATTCAATTTGGAAGATTGAATTTCAGCACAAAGATTTCTCACAATTTCATTACCCGTTATTTCCAAAATCTCATTTTGAATTTTTCCATCTGTGTATACCTCTCGTTCCTTATTCAACCAATTTGCAAGATATGAATCATCCTCGGAACGTGGTTTAAGAAGATGAAATAAGTTTCCACTTTCTTGTTGATTTCCTCTTAAAGCTAAGCCTTGCATGGCTAAATATTTAATTGAAGTGAAAATTTTCAAAAGAAATTCCCTAGAAATCTTACGTTCAGAAACTAAAGAAGAGTTTAACTGGTTATCAATCGGGGTTTTCAGCTGTCTATAACTTAAAACTGCTTGTAAATGACTATCTGACTTTTCATGTGAACGAAACTTGTCCAATGCCTTTTTCCAGTTTTTAAATCCATTTCTAGAAAACGCCGGATCCATTTTCCAAGCAAGATTTTTATCAGGACATAATTTATTTTATCTATTACAATAAAAACAAAGAGCTCCATCGGCACTGTTTGTAGAGACATCTATATGCAGCCAAGTGAACTCCTTATACCATGCTGGTTGAAACCGAAGTATTTTTACTTTTAAATTCTGAGTTGGAAATTTGGTTGGTATTGTAACTGGCTGGTTTGGTGCCAGATATGTATTACTTTCACAAATATTAACTTGTGATTGATTAAACACATTTTCTGTTTTATTAAAATTTAAGTTGGCTTGAAAGGACTTTTCTTCAGACTCGCCAAAGCAGTGTTTTTTAGGAGATTGTAGTTCAGTTGGTGAATCCTGTTCTCTTTTGATTAAGAAACGATCCATGCTCAAAATATTACTCAAATCACGCTGATTTATATTAAGTTCACTTTTACACACAAACACATTAGCAAATACGACATAAACTCATTTATTTACAAAACATTTAACAAACCACACGCCACACTATTTATTCTTAATATTCACAAGATTGCTGCAACTATTCGAAAAAGTTAAGAACTTGCAAATAAAACAAAATAATTTACTAATACAATAACAGTGTCACCAGCCTAAAAACTATTTTAGCAGCGCTAGTGTCTATACAAATGAAGCAAGATCCGCCTATTTAATAAGGTCATTTAAATTTAAAATAGCTAATTTCAAGAATTAAAAAAACTATTCAAATAAATCAATAAATTCTCTATTGAATTTAAGGGTAAAATTTTGGGGGGGACGTGTCCCCCCCGTCCCCTCTACCAGGCACGTCCATGCTCTACACATTCATCATATGTTATGGTAACTTGCTAAATCCCGCTTTAGAAACTAAACTGCCTAAGGCGTTACTTTCATGTTAGACTGGCCTGTTTATGAATGGGAAATTAGGGTTTGAATCCTGGTCAGGCCTACTGAGGGTGGCTTCTCATAAATGGTTTCCCACTGTCTTTCCATGCAAATGCTGGTAGATTACCTCTAAAAATGCTTCCTTCTTCATTCCTACTATATTAGAATAATTATCATATATGTGTATAGCCTAAAAAAATAGTAAGATGTGGTGGAAAAAAAACTTGCTAAAATTAAGGGACCTAGGCCTAACTCTTATGTGTCTTAAGCTTAAAGAAATATAAAATTTGGAAGGCCATTAGCAATCGAAGACATACTCGGAGAAAATGCCCCATCTGCCTTTCTATATACTTTGATAGTCATCCAGAGGTCAGTTTATTGATGCCTGAACTTAATAAATCATCGGCAAATTAAACTATAATCAAAACTTTTATTTAATAATAATAATATTTAGCACCGCGTCTTACTACCCGTTCGAGTTATACACTTTAAGTACTAATTACTCTAATGGATTAAGAATTGGGAAGGTTGTATTAGATGAAGTGAACCCGCATTTGCGTGGAGGGAGAGGGGAAAACCATTTAGGAAAAACCACCCTCAGTTCACCCGACCGAGATTCGAAACCTCGATCTCCCCGTTCTCAGCAGTCGAGCTCAACACGACAAGCGCGTTAGCCAACTACACCACCGAGGCGGGTAACTTTTATTTAGGCCTCTATTAAAATATCTGGGCTTGTGGCTCTGACATATGGCCAATAAAGTATTTTATTTTGCCTGCTTGTATAGTGGCAAATTAAGTCTTGTGATAAAAAAAATGTACTAGACCTAGATTTAAAAAACTTGTCATAAAACTGTATTCATCTTGCTGAATTTATATATGATTTACAAAAAAAAATAATTAAAAGAATCTATTATATATAATAAGGCATATTTGGGTCCATCAAGTTAATTATTCTGACTCGGTAAACAATTTGTTCACAAATGTTGCTTTGTGCGTTTTGTACTTGTAGACTTACCTGAAGGTTTGGACCGACATGGATGTGGATGTGATTTTAACGACGGGCGGTACTGGGTTCAGTCCACGTGACGTAACCCCAGAGGCTACCCAAGAGGTCATTCATAGAGAAGCACCAGGATTGACCATCGCCATGATTCGTAAAAGTTTGGAAATAACTCCCCACGCAATGTTATCAAGGCTAGTAACTTTATTTTTATTAAGAGTTTATTATTATTATTATTAAATAAAATTGAAATTGAAATTATTATTATTAACACTGCATCCTACTACCTGTTAAGGTTACATGCACTTAGGATAATGTGTAACGGTAGGGTGATTGTGAGATGAAATGGAGGACCTACAGTTTAACGTGGAATCCGAACCACGGTGGAGGCCATGTCATTCCACACATTCACAAGTTGTGACTAACAGATGTCCTGTCAGAGGTGAAGGAAGGGTTTGTAAATCAGATAAATCTGTCCCAGGACGTAGGATTGAACCCCGGACCCGCAGCACAGAAGTTTGACACCTTACCCCTAGATCACCAGGTCACCTAAGAGTTTATTAAATATCCAAACCATTTTAAAATGTTTGTTATTCATATTTAGTTCAAATAAAGATATTTGTAAACTCATTTTCTTTTAATTTAATTTTTGAGACATTGAAGGTTTGTAGATTATAATGCTATGATTAAAAAGAAGATTTTCTGTGAACCTACAACAAAATAAATGGTATTTGAACTAATGTTTCTGTAAAACCCAGTATTAATTAAATAAATGGTACAATACAATACTACTTAAACCCTGCTTAAACCCAGATGCATCTTCGGTTAGATATAGTGATTACAATGCACTATATTCTCTGGTATGGGTTAGAGTTGTTGCTTTCATTGGTCTGTCTCAGTCTCACTTATGGCTCTCAAATAGGAACGTGACAGAAAATACTAGTAATAGCATTCAATATACAGCCAATCCCTCTGATGAATGGAGTGAAGGTGTCACTTGTAGGGTCAGTTGCAATAATACCTTCTGGTTCAGCGATGAAACTACCCCACTCCTTATTTCATTAGTACACCTCTTCAGTGCTGCCTAGGATTTACATCTGACAATTAAACTAGTGAGGATCCAGCCAACCTTTGGGTTGAATACTATTCATACATCCCTGATTTTTATAGGAAACCCACTTTTGACCATTCACTAAAAGTTAATAAAATCCAACATTGCACAAATATATTTTATTTGATTAGTTAATTAAAAGTTATCAAAACTTCCAATACCTAATACTTTCCAATGGACCACAGATTACACTTTATAGGGTATTAAAAATTAAAATCATGGTCCATAATAAATAATAACAATATTTATAAATTTCTGTTTAAAAAGATTAAATAAAATGCGTGGCTACAATCACTTAACCTCTATAATATTAAATTATGATTTAGTTTTGGTAGGTCTATGAGCTCTTTACATTATGATTGTTTTGCATTTTAATTTGCATCCATGATTTTGGTTTTAAATATCCTAATTGAATAGTTCTTAAGGTTTTATTGTTTGTGAAACTATCTATCTTGTGATAAATGTGTGGTTTTTTAGATAACAAATTCTTCTATCCATTCATTTATATCTCTTTGATATTTCTACTTGGTTACACACCTCAACTGGTAATTTACTTTCTTTTATATTGGCATCCATATCCCTGTTTCTCTCACACACTCATATCATTTAATTTATTAGATAAGAAGTGTTACAAAATATTTGCTACTTCTACTTAATGACTCATTGTTTTGTGGCAACTGCTTGACGTACAATCTTGTTGTGAGCAAATGAAATAGTTCTGGTGGATTGTTGTTCTGTCTTTTCCTAATTATTGACAAGTTTTCTGCACTTCACTGCCAGTGGAATTTCTTAAGATTGTTTTTGGTAGGTAATTTTTCTAGTTGTCTTTTGTTAATTGACACCATTCATTACTTTTGATTTGAGTACCAGCAATATTGTGATATATAGGTATAATATTTTAAGTCATGTACCTACCAATATAACTTTGTCTTAAAAAGTAGCTACACACCAAATACCCTACATATATTATATGTATATAATTGAATATATATAAAATATTACTTAAAATATATTTCTTATAATACAATAAGAAATTATTATAATATATAGCCCATATTAATAATTTATTATTGTTCTATCTTTTATATATATATATATATATTAGGTATTTGTTGTGTAGTTACTTTCTAAAACAAAAATTTATATCAGTAGGTACATGTTTTAAAATAACCAACTTGACTTAAGGGCCGAGACAATGAATCTCCTTCGAAAGACAACAGTTCACTTCCTGTATATTAATCTCTTAAGCATCTAAAAACAAATATCATTTAAATGAGCTTCGTAGTCCCGGCCCTTAGAGCAAGACACTCAATTTCCTCGAACACAACACCAGGGTAGATGAGTGAATCATAATGTATTAAATTATTTTACACCACATCTGGGATTGAACATGGTTCCCTTGGATTGTAAATTGTCATAACTGTCTGCTCAACCCAGAATATAAGGTATATAGTATTAACATTTTTTTTTTTTTAGTGTCTTACTACTTATTTGGACTATTCGCATATTTACACCGAATGGGTGGAGCTGAATATTTCATAATAAAAATGTTTCATATTATTGAATATGAATTGAATATTTTACAATGAAAATTTTATCAAATCCAAATTAAATATTAGGTTTAATAATAATAATAATAATATATATATATTAGTCAAATAAAAAATAAGGCCATTTAACCACGTTAAAATAATTTTGAAATATAATAATACAATATTCCCACGTTTATATGGCCAAACCAGATGGATCTATACAGAATTATTCAAAAGGTTAAATTTTCAAACATTTGATTTTTATATTCCAATTTCGAATTAAAATCCAACGACTTCGAATCTGAGATATATTTAGACTTAAAACTTTATATCCAATACAAATCTTTTTTAAATATTAAAATTTAGGATTCTGAATCAAATACCAATCCCCAAAAAAAATATTCGGATTCAGAATTTCGAAGCTTCGCATTGGTTCATCTTGGGGATATCTAATCATCAGTCACGATAACATTTTGGGTGTCGTTTCAGGGCAGTGTGTGGTATCCGTGGTAACACTCTGATCATAAACCTCCCGGGTAGTACCAAGGCGTCTCAGGAGTGTTTGGAGAGCATCGCCATGTCGATACCCCACGCCGTGTCTGTCATGAGGAACCGAGTATTGGACGTAGAGGAGACGCATCAGAAGATGCACGGTGACTCTGTGACCCAAAATTCTCATAGTCATCACCACCATCATCATCACCACCATCATACTCACAAGGTTGATCAGGAAAGTAAGGTTAGTGCTAAAGATGTGACCCTCAAATTGTTTAATCCTCGAATCCTTATAGGATATTTGAGATTCAAGGCTTTGAGAAAATATCAGACTTGAGATTTGGAAGAAAAAAAAACTTTTGAGTTGTAATTTATTTTAGAGCTTTAAAACTACTTATTGCTGTTTCAACCCCAACATAATTATTTGAAAAACTTAAACAACCAGACCCTAGACCAATAATTTAACAATTACTTTTTATTTTAGATCCTACTGTTTCCAGCTTGTGGTCTGGGTCAGTTTTTTATTCGAGTTATATTTTTTACACTATAGGCTGGCTAGGCCTGTCGTAGCTTCATTTGTCTTATAATCTAACTTAAGACTAGGATGACCACAACATCCAATCCCCAGTTGTTAATTTATCAATGTGAAAGGGTAAACCCATACTTCATCAATGATAACAAATTTTGCCATGCCGGGAATCAAACTCGGGACCCTTAACTCAGTTAGTAGACACGCTACCAACTGAGCTAAGGTAATTTATTAATCGAGTGTATGAATCTTATAATGAATGCACGTTTTTTAGCTAAAATAAACAAAGTTAATATTTAGGTTCTTACTATTTATATTCTCTATCATTCTGTTATATTCCTATATCCTCTTATGTTCAGAAATTTTTTCAAGATTCGAGCTTTAAATTCTAAGCTAAAATTAATATTCGGATTTATAAAATTGTGAATTTGACTTTTCTCTAGTTAATGTGGTAACATATTAAATTTGATGTTAACTTTTTTCTTTTTCTCAATCTTGAATATCATTTTCCTGAATCACAAAATTGATCTTAAACATCTTCTAACGCAAAAACAAATTTTTGATTTGGCAAGCCATTTCACTTTTTTTTTTCCTTAGGAAGGGACAATTTAAATTTTGGGAAAATCCTTTTAGGTAGATATTAGTAAAGTGGCTCGACGAGCACGCACCTCCACGTACCCTCTGTTGGACGTCAACACAGCTCAGAGAATAGTTCTGGAACATGCAGAGCTCATCGGTACGGAAACTGTCAAGTTTAAGGAAGCCTTAGGTCGTGTTCTTGCCGAGAACGTCCTGGCCAAGGATCCTCTTCCTCCGTTTCCCGCATCGATCAAGGATGGCTATGCTGTGATTGCATCCGATGGAGCAGGGCCCAGGACCGTACTGGGGGACTCAACTGCTGGTGTCAAGGTATGCGCAGGGTTTTGTGTTGATTTTATTGTATCCACTTATTTTCAAGGCAGGATCCATCCTTCTCACAATATAAATTAAACATTTGACTATTTGAGGTTAACAGGTCCAGCGGGGGGGGGGGTCTTGGATAGCTAAAATGCTTACAATAAGGGACACATACTTCCCCCACCCCACATTAACAACTTTCTTGATTTCTTTTATCCATCCTTATGAACATAAACTTTTAAAAACGTATGCATCAAATTTGAACGTAATAAGTATAAATAAAATTACTACTTGTATTTATGAAGCTCAAACGGGTTGCATTGAAGAATGATTACGCTAGTCTTTGTTTCTAAGCCAGTTAAGTCATGGATAAAGTGGATTTACGCGTAACTTGACTTAGCTTAAGGCTTACTATAAGATTTTATCTTGCTCTAATTTATGGTGACTTGATACGACAATATTTTTATCTTCCCAAAAACAGTATGTCCGCTATAACAAAGAAAAGGATAGTGGAAGCCATGAAAATGTGGTTTTTGAGGATTATGTTAGCTATCACAAAGGGAAACAGGATTAGGAATGAACCTATCAGATTAAGAGTTGGGGTACAAGGTGTACATGGTATAGTAGAGGTTCGACACTTGAGCTCAGTCACTAGCATGTGTCTGTACGAAGCTAAAGGTCCTGGGTTCGATTCCCAGTATAGTCGAAAAATGTATCTTTAGTGAAATGTGAGTTTCACTTTTCATAGCGATGAATAAAGCTCGGATGTTTATGACCTTAAAAATCTCGAGTTATCTGTGCAAATATGTCGTTAAAAATACTAATAAAAATTAATAAATATGCCCTTATGTTAATGATAGAAAATATTATTAAAAATATGCCTCAAATCAAGGAAGTAGCTCGAGGTAAAAGAAATGAGCCGACAAACCTTTAATTAGTGATTACTTTCACTTGACATACACTACATAATAATATTGATACTTCAGTAGTAAGGTACTGTTCGCCAAATTCTTTCACACAACCTTTCAACTTAAAATTATTTAATTCTCTAACTTTCTGGATGCTTATAATCTGGACAGTTAGAACTTTCACTGAACAGGTTAGTATCAAACTGAATGCGGTCACTGGCTCACGACTAATTCACAGAAACATTATAAAAATAACCATTAGAGCCTTGACAAGCAAAACAAGAATTCAGCGGGTTGGGGAGGGACAGTTATACGAAGCGGTCAGTGACACCATCCCCTGGAGCTCTCCTGAAGTTCTTATAACCTGGGTTTCTTCAGGAAATGTTTCTCTTAGGTATAGACTACTCGAAGTTGTCAGGAATAGTGAATCTGTTTTGAGGAAGCAAAATCAGATATGATTCTTACCTACGAGTAATCTGGTGGTAAATTATTTAATATTTACGCAGTAATAACAAGTATAAAATGCGAAGTACATATTGTGTTTGATGGAAATTAGGAATAAACCATTATTTAAGAAATTTTAATCAAAATATGACTTAAACCCCCAAAATTGTGGAAATAATACCTCCAATTGAAAAAAACTATAAATTTTCACCTATATGTAGAATAAAATGTGTTTCTTTTGAGTCAGGGTAGAATGCAAAATGTTTATTATTCATTAAACATTACTGATTACCAAACCCTTCCTTCACCTCTGACAAGACATCTTGTGAATGTAGGGAGTGCCAGGCTTCCATCGTGATTCGGATCTCCCGTTAATCTGAAGGTCCTCTATTTCATCTCACAATCACCCTACCATTACACATTAGCGTAAGTGCGTACAACCCGAACAGGCAGTAAGATGCGGTGATGATGATAATAATAACAATTACAAATTAGTTTGAGCCGTGGAAGAAACGAGTAAGATGAAGGCATTATACTAAACTGACCCGGCCACAGGCTGGAAACCACTGATTACAATAAGTTGTATTTATTTGAAAATATCATATATATATATTTTTGATTCCACCCGCCTTGGTGGCGTAGTTGGCTAACGCGCTAGTCATGTTGAGCTCGACTGCTGAGGACGGGGAGATCGAGGTTCGAATCTCGGTCGAGTGAACTGGGGGTGGTTTTTCCTAAATGGTTTTCCACTCTCCCTCCACTCAAATACGCGTTCACTTCCTCTAATTCAACAATCCCAAGTCCTAATCCATTAGCATAAATAGTACTTAAAGCGTATAACCCGAACGGGTAGTAAGACGCGGTGCAAAATAATAATAATAATAATAATAATAAAATAATAGTTTCAAAAACTTTTTATTTCTTTTGAAAATAATTTGAGCCAATAAATTTTTTAAATATAAAATTGCTATCTATTAGCTTGCTATTTTTTTGTTCCAATTTTTATGATAACTTTCGAATTGATTAACTTTTATTGTAATTAATAATTTTCTGGTTTTTTTTTTCATGATATCTTTAAATAATGATTAGGGCTAAGTAAAGGTTCTTTATATAAACTTCACTTATATTAGCATGGGAACGGGAAAGAAAACTCACTGACAACACACGCAATCAAGATTCAAACCTCGACCTCTCTGTCAGCGATAATCTGGTATATTGCGAAACTGATGTGTTAGATTGTGACAACTTTATAATATCCACTTTGGTGGTAGAAGGAACTAAGGCTTCACTCTTGCAATAGACTAGACTGCTGATAAACGAGGGACCAGGGTTCAAATACTGGTCTAGTGTATTGAGGTGGGTTTTTTATTTTCTAAATGTTTTCCCATCTTCCATTACATGTAAATGTGGGTGCATTACTCTGGATTCAACTTTCTTCATTCTAAAGGTGGGATGCAGGAGACGCAATACAGGTCAGTTTTCATAGCAAAACTTTTTTTGGGGGCAAAAATAAATAACATTACTTCATTAGCAACGGTTTGTTTAATTTTCTCCACACGGTACTACCAACAGTTGTCAAATATCTGTCGAGGGTGTCCTGGAATTTAATGACATATTTTTTCTCTTCATTTAAAGAGTTTATCATCTAATTCCACCATGCTCATGACAGATATTCAACATCTGTTGTGAAGAAAATTAAACTCTGTTTCTACGGGAGCGATGTTCATTTTCATTTTGGTCAAAAAAGGTTTTTGCTGTGATAACTAAAAAAAAAACTGCCTGTTTCTTGCCTTCCCTACATCCTCACCTTAATACATTAGCGTATTATTAGTACATGGGTAGTAAGACGTGCTGACATTAAAAAAAACAACCTGTGATATTGTTAACAGCCTAACGAGCCAGCACCTTTGAAGCGAGGACAATGCGTGCGAATAAACACGGGTGCGCCTGTACCCGCCGGTGCCGACTGCGTGGTCCAAGTTGAGGACACCAAACTTCTTAAAGAGGGAGACGACGGACAGACGGAGCTTGAGGTGGAGATTCTTGTGTCGCCTACGCCTGGCCAGGAGATTAGGTACAATTGTCATCTCTTGATGTCCTATGTTGTCTGTGCGGTAAGCGAGATTGACTACAGGTCCAAGTGACATTTATTCATTTCTAAACTGTTCCTTCCTTACTGACTTACTAGCTATGGTATTGAAAGTTCATTGTTGCACCTAAAAAAAAGTACACCCCTATCTTTATCTTGAGCCAAATCCAACCAGTCCACCTGATTACACCCCTTTCTCTATCTTGAGCCAGATCCATCCAGTCCACCTCATTACACCCCTATCTCTATCTTGAGCTAGTTCTATCCAGTTCACCTCATAACACCCCTATCTTTCTTTTCAACTAGTTCTATCCAGTCCACCTCATTACACCCTGCCCCTATCTAGAGCTAAGAATGAGCGTCCCACCTCTAATTACTAATTGGTTATACTGCTCAACATCACGTTGATTTGTAAGCTTTTGTTAAGATGGTGCACTCTAAGCGGCCAACTAAAAAAAGTTACAAACGTTAGCATCATGAGTCCTTGGTAATATGTTTCCTTTGTCTGCAGGCCAGTGGGATGTGATATAGCGCTGGGGCAGCTCGTCTTGGCTAAGGGGACTCACCTGGGACCTTCTGAACTGGGACTCTTGGCAACGGTGGGCGTGGTCCATGTGCAAGTCTACAAGTATGCCTTTTTTTTATTCGCTAATATTTTATTGAGAGTATTTTATTATGTCATTTTATCGTTTTATAATGATTTTTTTCCCAAAACAGCTTTGGTGGCCACATGGTCTAAGGTAAGGGCCTCCAAAATACAGCCCACAGGCTGGATCTGGCCTGAGAAATGGGTTTATCCGGTACATGGATGCTTTAAATTTTTTACTAAATGAAAATAATAATTTCAATGACAGATACCAAAATTATGATGCTTTTGTATGCAGTATACAAAATACCATCATACACAAGATTGTATGCAGCCGGTGGCAGTACTACAGTAGCCCCATGGCTTCTTTGGTGCTGACTGACAGCTCACAGCTGACATTTGACAGTCAACATTTAGGTATATATACCTAAATTTTGACCGTCAGAAATGACAGCTGCTAAACACATGTTTTTTCTGATCATACGGTAGGTATACATAATTTGGTCTGGTAACTTTTCAAAGTTTTTAGCTGTCAGTCAGCACCAAAGAAGCTTTGGGGCTACTGTAGTAAGGTTTAATCAGTACAGGCTTACTTTGGTGAAGAGTTTCTCAGAGCTTGTTAGACACGTTTCATTAAGTGTTTGTCGAGTAGAGGAACGTTTTCTATTGGGGATGGAAGGGGTAATTAGGTTGACTGCACAACTTACATCTAGTCAAGTTCATTTATGGTTATAAGCTGATGTATATAAATTATATGCATGTATATTGTATAGAATAATGTGTATCACTTTTTCAATCCAGCCCACCTAGCAAATTTCAACGTCCTAATGCGGCCCTCCGCTCCAACAAGTTTTAAGAGCCCTAGTCTAAGGTTTCACTCTCCCTATATGGACTTCCGATATCGGTGAGATCGAGGTTCAAATCCCAGTTGGGTGTCCTAATGGTAGTTTTTCCTAAAGGATTTCCCGCTCTCCTTCTTGGCAAATTTGTGCACATTTTTTATTTATTTTACCTTTCCTTATCCCTATCTCAATAAGCACTACTAGTATAATAAAAAATATATAATTTATACATATATATATATATATATTATATGCATACAACCCAAGTGGATAGTCAGATGCGATGGGGTGTGGGGCATAACTCAGTGGGTGACCCTCATCAGTGCTTGGTGGTGTAACACCCTACCCTTGTGTTAGACTGGATGAGTACTAAGGCTCACGGGAAGAAACAAAACATATCGGATGTTTCTGTGTTTTAGGCTGCCGTGTGTGACTGTCTTGTCAACAGGCAATGAACTCCAAGACCCCGGCAAACCCCTGGAAACCGGCTGTATCCGGGACAGCAATAAGACGACACTTGTGTCTCTTATGAAGGAGGCGGGTTTCCCCGTTATTGATGCCGGTATCGCAAGAGACAAGTAATGAACGTGGATTTTACGATAACTCTTACTTCTCGGTTGAGCTGTGATTTTGTCAGTTATATTTTTTAGCAATGTATTTAATAACCAAATCTGCTATTTAAACATTTTGAACCCAAATTGATGGGAAATATCTACTAAGATTTAGGTCTTGTATGGTCTGCCGGGGATGAGAAAAGTGATTTTTTTTAACATAAAAAATTGTTTTCTTCTTTTTATTGGTTCTTTGTTCTCTATCAAGAATTTTCTATATATTTTTCTCTGTGTCCGACACCTTAGCTCAATCGGTAACATGTCTGCCTACTATGATAAAGGCCCGGGTCCAGGTGTTGTGACCGACCTAGATTTAAGTCAATTTGCAAGTTGTGTGCTGATATAATCCGTCAGCTTCAGAAAGTGCTGCATCAAATAAACTTTCTCTTGTGTACTCTTGATTCTTATTCAAAATCAGAATATTAATGTAAAGTTATTTATTTAATTTTCAGTCCGAAAGCTGTTCTGTCGAAGCTAAAGGAAGCTCTCTCTGCAGGTGACGTTATAGTTACCACCGGGAGTGTGTCGATGGGCGAGAGAGACATTTTGAGGGACGTTCTCATCGCCGATATCGGAGCCACGGTTCATTACGCTCGCGTCTTTATGAAACCTGGGTGGGTGCTCTCTCTTTAGCCAGTTCTCTCTTGGTTTTCGGCATTTCATTAGCATATTTAGGATATATTCTGCTGTCCTTTCATCATTTTTCCTCCTTTATTTATTTCCATTCTTCCCCTCTTATTCGTACATTTTATGTTATCTGCTGCTCCTCCCATATCTTTCCAGGTCTCCCTTGAGGTTCTTTCCCTGCATTTTTTCTATCTCCATCATTATCTTCTTCCATTTAAAAAATTGGTGAGCAATTTAAATCATTTTCCCCGAGGAATTGGGGGTGGGGGGGAGTGAGGGAGAATACATTTTTAATTCATACATATTTAAAAATTATATATTCATTATTCTGTTCTAAAGTTGAGTCTTTAAAAAAAAAATACTATTCTTTAATCTGGTCTCAAAGTATGTGCCTCACTATTTATTTAAAAAACAGTCTCGAAACCTTTATAAAAAGATGAATTAAGTAGCCAAGTTATTATAGTTGTTAATTACAGCTATAGCCACAGTTAAATATCATATTCTTTAAATTTAAAAATGACACCTGGACCTGGGAATCAAACCTAGGACCTGTGGCTTAGTTTACCAGTTATAGTTTGGCTATTTAATTAATCATGATATGCGCATTCCTACATTTATGGTTTCAGTACTATTGACAGCGTAAAGCCCTCCTGAGTCGAAGGTGGCTGCATTGTCTGATAGCTCGCGATCTTAATATATCACCAATATGTAGCTGACGATTTACGCACGTCCATCACAGGCTCTGCCTTAAAATATGAGTGAAGAATGACCTTGGGCGTGGGGCGAATCCTGGATAGCTCAGTGGTTAGAACATTAGCGTACTAAATCAAAGGTTCTGGGTTCGGTTCTCGTATCCAGGTGTAATTTTTGAATTTAAAGTTTATACAAAATAGCTGTTTTCTTGTGTTGACAGTAAGCCCACCACGTTTGCAACGTGTGACTATGAGGGTAGGAAAAAGCTGATACTAGGTCTTCCGGGGAACCCAGTGTCTGCGACGGTCACCAGTCACCTCTACGTGCTGCCTGCGCTAAGGAAGATGGCAGGACACCCCTCGCCGCTGGCCACCATCATTAAGGCTACGGTACTTATTTACCCTAATATATTATTAATACAAAACTGGCTACTTCACTTCTTTTTTTTTTCCACCCTCAAAGTAATATTTATTACTGGTGAGGATTTTCATGGGACTTTTTTAAAATCTACTAAAATAGTGAACATGTATGCAGTCCAATTTTCATAGAAAATACATTTTTTTTTTTTTTGTGATTTAAATTGTTGGCATTTCCCTACATTATTTGAGTTATTTTAAGAGTATCGATAANTGATTTAAATTGTTGGCATTTCCCTACATTATTTGAGTTATTTTAAGAGTATCGATAATATGTATCAAATGTGACAGCTGCAGATCACATGACATGACGTATGAATATGCTAGTGGGCCTAGTGGCTTTTATAGCTGTCTTTTCCATGAAAATTTGACTGAAGTTTAAAGTTTACTACTATTTTTTTTCAAAATATCATTGAAAAAAAAACCTGAAGTTAAAACTCTAGTAAAACGTTTTCTTAGATAACAAATTAAACGTTCAAACTATATTGTTGTCTTCTCCAAAAATGTAAAAAGATTATTTTGGAATGATGCGTGACCTCTTAACTCTATGGAAAAGAGGGGATCACAACGGAGTGTACATATACTCTGCATACCATCATCATTAAGAACTGTTTCCAGCCTGTGGCCGGGTCTGTTTAGTAAAATGCCTCCATTCTCCTCCTCCCACTTGCACACTTGCTGCTATCTGTTCCTCCCATATCTTCCTTGGTCTCCCTTGTGGTTTCTTCCCTACATACTTCATATCCATCAATCTTCTTTGAATCCTCTCCCCTTCCATCCTCATTAAGTGTCCATACCACCTCATCCCGGCTTCCTCGACTCCCTCATGTACCCTGCGTCATGGAAGTTAAAAATGGAAGTTAAAAACCTTATCTTTCCCAATTCCACTATGACGTAGCTTATAAGATAGGGCCATAGTGTAATCTGTCAGGGTAAGACTGCTGCTACCTTTCAGGGCAAACATAATGTACAGAACATCAGTAAATTTTTTTTTTAATGATCATATAGGTTGTATTTTGGATATCAACACTTTTATTCGCGAAACTTCGTGAGTGTCAAAGCAGAATTTTTATTTTTCAAAGCAAAGTCACTCTTTAAAAAAAATTATAAACAAAAGTTTTTTAAGCTTTGCACACCTCTTTTCTTATCAATTTTGACATTACACTGTACAGTAGTGACCATCAGTCAAACAACCCATCTTTGCCGAGAGACTGAAAGAGAGCAACGCCCGTGTGGGGAACTATAGACGTTCACAATCTTTACCGCCATTTCATGCGCAGTCTGTTGTTTGTAGACGGAAGAGGAAGTTGCGCTTGACCCGAGACCAGAATATCATAGAGCTATTTTGAGTTGGCCAGAAGGCATCGCCATCCCTACAGCCAAGAGCACAGGTGAGGAATAATATGAGAAAAATATTATATAAATATTGTTGGTCGAGGAAGGGCTTGTATTCTTCTTATTGATGTTTTAGTACTCCGTCTAGATACCATTTCAGGTTATACATGTATGTACTAATTACACTAATGTGTTGGGGATGAGGGAGATAGAATTTAGAGGAAGCTTACATGCATTTTTGTGGAGGGGAAGTAGAAAATAATTCAAGAAATACCACCATCAGTACACACAGCCGGTCGCGATCGAGGTTTGATCCCGGTCAGGTGCACTCGGTGTGGTTTTCCCTAAATGGTTTTCCACTCTGCCACCATGTAAATGTGGTTGCATTTCATATAAATTAAGCCTTACTTATCCTTAACCCGTTAGTGTAATTATTACATAGGCGTATAATCCGAACGGGTAGTAAGACACGGGGTTTAGAAAAAAAATTAATCACTTTTAAACTCAAACTGGAAGTGTATCCATGTGATATAAGGAAATGTTGACATTTAAAAAAATAGTTATAAAATGTTCATGTTAAGAAGTTGGTATCTTATACTTAACATGTTTACTAAAAATTCATTTTTGTATACTTATAAATTAATAAAAAAAAGTTTGATCCATAATCTCATCATCATCATCAACTGTTCCCAGCCTGTGACCAGGTGTGTTTGATAAAACACCTCCATCTCCGTCTGTCTTTCTGGTGCATTCACACTTATAATAATAAAAGTGTGCTTTGATATGTGTTAGGTAATCAGATCAGTAGTCGGCTGCTCAGTTGTTCGTCCGCTAACTGTTTATTGATCCTCCCGCCTCGCACAGACTCCAGGAAGACTCTGGCTAAAGGAGAACTTGTTGACGCTATGATCATCTCGCGGATATAATAACAAGGTAATAAGAAGAAACGTCTTGTAACTGATTGGGGACAAAATCTGTAATACTATGCTTTATAAAGGCTTGGCGTGGATTCCTATTTTTAACTCAAAGTTAATAGTGTTTGAATTTGTACTTTTTAAATGAATTCCGGATCGCTCGTACTTTGTCTTGTTTTGTATCGAGACAATTCCACCCATTTGAGAGTTGTTTATCACTCGCTTAATGTTGAAACAATTCTTGAAATTGGGTGAGATTTCCGCACAATTTATCACAATATTATTTCAGAAAAAAATATGCTTGAAAAATGTAATTTGGAAAACTAAATAATTTTTTTTTTTTCATTTTTATGTTTATTGATTCCAAACTTTTGGTATGTTTCCCCCCCTTTTTTTCATTGGACATTAAATAGTTTTATTTTCATATGGAACATAAAACACTCATGGCAGCTGTATGTGCTACATATTTCTTAATGTTTATCGCTTAAAGTTTTAAGTTCTCTTCTGTAATGTCTTTTTCAATACGTTAGTTAACTCACTGTTTAGGTTTGTTTTTTTTATCAAATTTTTGATACATCTGTTAGTTTATTTTTATATAATTTTATTTATCTCAGTTTATTTTTATTTCATTTTATTCATATCGAGTTACATTAATATATAATCTTATCTTTGTTAAACATATTTTTTACCCGCTTTGGTGGGTGCATTGTCTAAGGCGCTACTCTCACAATAAGCTAGACTGCCTATGACGGGGTGATCAGGGTTCAAATTCTGGTCAGGTTTACTGAGGGTAGTTTTTTATAAATAGTTTTCCACACTCCCTCTATTCAAATGTGGGTACACTTACTCCAAAATTCAACCCTCCTCATCCCTAATCTATTAGTGTAATCAGTAAGCGTACAACATGAATGGTTAGTAAAACGTTTTTAAAAAAACCAAGCTAAATATTTAATTTTTATTTAAAATAAAAAGTACTTTAGAATCTTAAATAAATTGTAATTGTGTGTTTGAAAAAGTACACATAAATATTATTTTATAAAGATATACATTTGTTTTTGATAAAACTTATATAGATTGTATATTATTGAAATTATGGACATATATTTGTAAAATTGTGTGTTATTAATACAAATTTGTGAATAAGGAAATATATAAAGGAAACTTAAGAATTTGGTGCATAATTTTTTATAGCTATATATTGTAGTCGAAAGTCTTGACAACACAATTATTGTTACTATTGCTGTTTTAACTTTTATTTTTCTATAGTCTATGTGCGAGATTTTGTCAAACTCTTGTTACATTTTTTGATTTGAAATAAAAAATTGAATAACATGTTTTAAATGGTGTGTGCGTAAAGTTTATTAAAAATAAAATATTTCATGGTTTGTGGTTTATCTAAGTAAAAAAAAAGACACAATATTTACTGCTTAATAACAATTTATTACTAATACTATATAATAATAACTAACCTAAATATTAGTTACTATTTTTTAGGCTCTTCAAATGGTTAAGATACAATATTTTACATAAACTTAACCTATTAAACTAATAAGAAAAAAAAGTAGGAGCATACAATTACCTTTTTTCGGTGTATTTCCCAAACTTTTTTTTTACGAAGTTATAAAATCATACCAAAATTATCTTGTAACATTTAATATAAGTAATTATTAACAACACACATTTTTTTCCCTTCAATAAATACATTTTTTTTTTCAATCAAAATAGTGTTGTGAAGGCCAAAGGCCAAACAGGAAATGGATAAAACCATCTTGCTGAATAGTTGGCTTTTTTTTTTAATTAACAGAATTGTTGTTAAAATCATGTATTTTAAAACATGGAAACTTGAAAATAAAGGAAGATATACCAAGAGGTGTAGATAAAGGAAGGAAGCACATACAAAGAAAGAAGAGAACTTGGGGAAGAATCCAATCCTCCTTCAAATTGTAAACTCGGACATCTTGTGTTCACCCACTCCTGTCCAGTACTACCCTCCTCCCGAAGTCTGAAACTTGTATGGAGGTTAAAAAACAACTCCGTGTCGTAAGCTCGCAATGAAGCCCTACTGGTAGAACGGCCGCCGTATTTTGGCGAAGATAGTGCCAGCTTCTGTGGATAGAAGGTGTCATACGGTTTGCACAACAAACCCCCTGGCCGATAATCTCAGTTTTCTAGACTAGAGCTGCTACTTTTTCATTCATATAGCTCCTCATTTGTCCTCACAAGGCTGAGTTGACCTCGTTCCAGAACCAGAAGAAAATGTAACCTCATTTGTGTGGAGGGAGAGGAGAAAACTATTTTGTAGGATGGGGAGTAGAGGTGGGGGGTGGAACCCTCAATACACCTGACCAAGATTCGGACCTCAATCTCCCCGTCATTGGCAGTTTAGTCTACCGCGAGAGTAATGCGTTAGACCATGGAGCCATCGAAGCGGGGGTAATAACATAATTGGAAGAACACTTGGTGCCACTCATTGGGAATCTATTCTCAGGCCACAGGCAAGTAAGAAGCAGACTCTAAACCTTACAGGGGGTTCGTTGCGCTCCTTTTGCCAGCTTGAGTCCTTCAACACTGGGTTTCGCTGGTGTCACTGCTGGGTGAAGATAGGATTAACTGCAGCAATCCTAGCGGTGAAGGACTCGAGCTGCCAAAAGGAGAGCAACCATTTTAACATGGAGGTTGAGGGTCTAAGTATATTATTTGTCTGTGCCCTAAGCTCAACACCAAACGGAACAACCAAATCTCCGGTGAACCCTCGTCGGAAACCCAGGCAGTCAGGTCGAACAAGTTTTATCTTTGACAGCATTGACTCTGCTTACAGTAGGGCAGATAACATTTGATAGATATATATATAAGGAGATGAAACCACTTCGTTTATCAAGCCATAGTTTGAACAAAACTACTCTCCGTTCTCGACTGCCGAGGTCGGGGAGATCGAGGTTCGAATCTCGGTCGGGTGAACTGGGGGTGGTTTTTCCTAAATGTTTTTCCACTCTTCCTCCACGCAAATGCGGGTTCACGTTCTCTAATTCAACCTTCCCAATTCCTAATCCAGTAGCGTAGTTAGTACTTAAAGCGTGTAACCCGAACGGGTAGTAAGACACGGTGCTAAATATTATATTATATTATTACTCTCCGCTCCAAACTGTAACAACACGACACCTCGAGCACTGGCCACTGTTTGGTGTTCTTATCCAAGTCACATTACTGCGAGGGTGGCGTTCCTTGGATTCAACATCACAACCCTACAACTAAAACTCGAATGTCATATCAACACCGGCAGTACACCACTGAGAACCTATTCTCGTGAGAGTGACTATCAGCTCTTTGATGGACATCTAACTATTTTATTAGACTATCCGGCTGGAGACCCCCTTACCTTCCACTTCTTGGCTCTATTAGCAGTAGTTAGCTCCTCCATTTGTAGACACGTTCTGAATTAATTCAGGAACGCAACTTTAAGGATTATCTACAAATGTTACCCCTAAGTTTACCAGGGTTAATTTTGTGGCGTTTTCTGATTTCTATCCGTTTATCTATTTCACTAAATTTTTGTGTCTTAAAATATGTTAGCACTTGGGCTTCATTATTAATTAAAAAATGACAATGACAAGATTGAGGTTCGAATGCTGGTTGGATGTATAGAGGGTGGTTTTTTCCTAAATATTTTTCCACTCTTCCCTCCATGCGAATGCGGACGTACCTGCTCTAAATTTAACCTTCCTCATTCCTAACACAATAGCATAATTATTACATAATATGTGTAAAACACGAACAGGTAGTATGATTTGCTGATATAAAGACAACATAGCGGTACATTTACACTATAACTCTGACTACAAATAGCGCTAAATAATATTTTTTTAGATTAGAAATTCAGGGTACATTGCAAATATATCAACATGCAGTGTAAAAATAATTATAGAATAGATTCTACAGAATCAAATATGCTAATCATTATTTACATTGGGCCTTTTTTTTTCTCAACACAGATCATAAAGAGTTTAGAAGGACAAGCGGGACGTACACAACTATTGGAAAAAAAATAGACCTACAATCTCTACTTTTAAACACAACATAATAGAGTATTTTTCAGGGTACGACAGCCCTCTTCTACAGCAATGCAGGGTTCTCTCCTTTTCCGAGGAAGGGATCCGACGATAACTGTTTTGTGTTTCATACATTACATTTTTGAACACATAATTGTTTTAAAGTTATTTAGGCCTTGCTCTTTTATCCCACTATAAATTAATGTTCACCGAATTCAGCCTTTATTTTTACACTGAGAAAATATTTTATCGAATGACTAACACCAATATTAATAATATTTAGGAAATTATAATTCAGATTAAAATAATTGGTACAGTTGGTTTCATCAAGTCCTGAGGATGATAGCATCGAAACTAGTTGATATTAACGGGCAACATAAGCTGTTGAATTCAAGAACGAGAGATCTTATCTTTGATACGGAATATAATTCTCTTTAAATTTGTAATCTTTATTACCATACTCTTTAACGCTATAACTTAATTTATTAAAAATTATAATTTCCTAAATATTTATATACCATGTTCCTAAACTATCAAAATTGTTCTATAAAACTAATATTTATTATTATTTTAACATAGTTAATATTTCATAACAGCAATTTCACATAACAATCAAGAGAAATCATCTAAAAAAACACTACATCTATTTACAACAAATTATATATATGAAACATCACCCATTATCCACCTTTGGAAAGCTAAAAGACATTACCAAATATTTTGTTTCAGAAAAAAAATTGTTAGACAAAAAAAAAAGGAAGCAAGGACTTGTGATATTTTGTGTAAATTAATTTGTTTCCACATATACCATTAATAAAATATCAAAATACATTTGTATTTAAAAAAACTTTATATTTTGAAAGTTTCTAGATTGAGTTAAATATCAAGACAAATCTCATCACCTTGGGTTATTAATTGTTTATTGACAAAAAATACACACAAATTAAAATGTGGTGTTGGTGACCAAAATATGTGTTTAAAAAAAATCAAATTCGATTAATTACGGGGGGCCGCGTTGGTAAGCGAGAAATTGCCACGCAAATGTTCGGCCCTAATGCAATATTTAATTCTATGATAAGTTATTTTAAAATATGGTTCACACCAAAATAAAGTCGAAATATTCCAACAGGTCTTTTTTTTTCTTTAACAAACTTATAAAAGGGCTCTGGATCTAACATACCTCTAACAAATACAGTGATTTTTTGATAGGCTACCAAGAGAAAGTTTCAAGTTATTTGAGAACTAGCAGCGAGCTTTCCTCTTTACCTTGAGATAAGAAGTTTCATAGTTTTCTTTTCCCCTCTTTCTTATCAACATGACAAACGTTGTTTGTAGGTGAAGGGTGAAAGGATATAGAAGTAATTCCATAAAACAACAGACCCCCACTGTATTTTAAGCCATTTGGCCTGACAGCGATTGATACTGTCTCGCTGACTGAGGCGGTTGCCTTAAGCAAGAAATATATTGCAGTCACTTTTCAGTAATATTATATAATAAAATCCTTGTGAACATGTCATAAATGGAGTTGTTAGTAAATTGTTATTGTAACCTCTATAAAAAAAATTACTATACAGTCATTTTAGCCAAGGTTCTGTGACACCACCATATGAACAAGCGTAGCCAGACTATAAGAATAGTAAATGGTGACAATCTCACTGTAACCTCCCCAAAACTGCCACCCCTTCTTAAGATATGTAGACCAATACAAAAGGTTTTAAATTAATGCGGTCAAAACTTCAGCGCCCTGTATAATAATATTTACATAGTCGATATTGATCATCTCATTGTCCTTCTGTCTCATATGGCAACAATTCATGTGTGTCGTTTCTTGGTGTTGACACACATCAGTTTCTCTGGGACTCCCCTGAGGCTGAACGCAAGGGATTTCAGACCTGTCTGCGGCAACAGTCGGTATGAGTCCTGTGGGGTTTTGGAGAGAAGCGCTTCCTCGATCGCTCTGATGGCTTGTGTCGGCAACACTGACACGTCGTACTCGACGTACTTGTTGTTGGATAATCCGAGCTCTACCACCGTGTCTTGGTTAATAGTGTTTCTGAAAAGAAAAATAAAAAAAAATGTAGTCTAATCCACTATCTTAAGAATCCTAAATCTTTAGTGAAAATCTTAGAAAAAACAATACAAATAATAAGTTTACTTTACTACACTAATTGTTAAATTGCTTTGGAGTGGGGGGTACGGGGATGAAATACTAATTGTTAACTGAATATATAATAACAAAAAAAAAAAAAAAAAAAGCGTATAATCCGAACGGATATTAAAACACACTACTAAATTAAAAAAATCTAATAGATTGAAAAATGGACATGGTAATCAACCACGGGACCTTTGGCTTAGTGGGGCATTGCTCTACTACTGAGCTAATCAGGGATCGTCCCTTGTTCAGGGTCATTCTTAACTCATAGTTGGTGACCTGGCAGTCTAGGAGTAAGGTGTCAGACTTCTATGCTGGCGGCCAGGGTTCAATCCTCGGTCCCGGCATAGATTTATCTGATTACCAAACCCTTCCAGTAGGTCCTCCATTTCATTTCACAATCACTCTACCATTACACATTAGCGTAAGTGCGTATAACCCGAACGGGTAGTAAGACGTGGTGCTAATAATAATATAGTTAGAAACATCATTTTATACTTAAAATGTTGATTTAAGTTTGCAAAAATATTTTATCACAATCTTGTTAGATAAGCTCTTTTTAAGTAAATGATCAGTAACAATTCCACAATACACAAGTTTTGTTGAGATTTTTTTTTCTCTTTAAGGTAAAAATAAAGTAAGAGGATTCTTTAACAATTAGAAATCATAATATAGTAAAGATCTGATATAGTTAGTTAGTTAAAATAATTTAGGTCATGTACATCCATTTCCAAAGAGCTGATAAATGATGTCTTAAAATATAATTCAATTTTGTTTTATTATTCATCAAACCTTAATTAATATCAATATGGGTGACCTGGCGGTCTAGGGGTAAGGTGTCAGACTTCTATGCTGGCGGCCGGGGTTCAATCCCAGGTCCCGGCAAAGATTTATCTGATTACCAAACCCTTCCTTCACCTCTGACAAGACATCTTGTGAATGTGAGGAATGCCAGGCCTCCACCGTGGTTCGGATTCCACGTTAAACTGTAGGTCCTCCATTTCATCTCACAATCACCCTACCATTACACATTAGCGTAAGTGCGTATAACCCGAACGGGTAGTAAGACGCGGTGCTAATAATAATAATAATAATAATATCAATATGCTTTTTACACCAGTAGAGTTAACTCAACATTATTCTTCTATGAGAGTTCTCTAACTTTCTTTAGGTTGTACCCCTTGGTCATAAATAAAAGTATAATGTACCCCAAATAACAAATTTCAGGTAGTCAAAAGAAGAAAATTTCCCTCAATCGATTCAAAAATTCCCCGCAATGTTTGGTTCTCTTGTCGTTTTGCCCAAATTCCTTCGGGAACTGCTTGCTTACACCCTGACAGCTGCGTGCGTATACCTCGGGTTATACCTCGGGTTAGTGGTACCACAGTTTGAGAACTATTTTTATAGAACATCACACAAGAGAGAGACCAAGTTTTGAACCCAACCATCCAATGAGTGTGATGTTTTTCCGTCACTATGTCGCTTACCACACTCTTACTAATCAAATTGTGACTCATTCTTTGTTTTTATAAGAATAGAGTTCTAACTCCACCAAACTATTTGCGGGTTTATAAATCGTTTTTACTAGTAAAAAATTGTACCAACTTAATTTTATTTTTTATTTTTAATTGAACACCCACCCAATACTCGGCACTCCAAACAGTTTCTCTGTGGATAGTCCTTCAGGATGCAGTGTGATGACTCGCACGTCTTGTGCTGCTATCTCTTGACGGAGAGCCACACTAGCCCCTTCCACAGCGTAGCGCGCGGCAGTATACGCCACTAGACCCGACTGAGCGGCGGCGTCGGGACGGCTCACGTCCATTCCCACAGTGAGGAGGCGCCCTGAAAACACACACAAACAAAGAAAAGCCGCAATACAATTATTATTTTTACAGATTGGTCATTTTGTGTGTTGTTTAGCGTAGTAATACCAACTTATATCTTACACAGGGCAAATATATCATTAAAACATATACTATTTAATAAATTTAATATTTTTATTTTTAAATCATAAATTTATATAACTTTGCAAGTTTTGTGTCGCAATATAATGGTTTAGATCTTGCTTGAAAGTGTTAATTTTTGAATCTTTGATCGCTTTAAAAGAAAATTGTCACCAAAGTACTAGAGCGCTACCAACAAAATAGAAATGTCATGGACATGTGTAGGGGGTCCTATCAGTTATGTATAAACACACCCTTTTTGTTCCTCAGAAGGGGCAGGAAGGTCCTGGCTGTCCTTAGGGTGCCGATGACGTTGTGCTTGAGGGTCGTGTCCCAGTAAGCGTTGTCTTGCTGCTCGAGTCTGCCCCTGCAGCACAGACCCGCAGTGTTCACGACAGCCCACAGGCCTGCAAACATTACACAACACTCAAATTAATATTCAAATAAATCACGACAGTCTACAGGCCTGCAAACATTACACAACACTCTAATTAATATTCAAATAAATCACGACAGTCTACAGGCCTGCAAACATTACGCAACACTCAAATTAATATTCAAATAAATCACGACAGCCCACAGGCCTGCAAACATTATGCAACACTCAAATAAATATTCAAATATATTACGACAGCCCACAGGCCTGCAAACATTATGCAACACTCAAATAAATATTCAAATAAATTACGACAGCCCACAGGCCTGCAAACATTACACAACACTCAAATTAATATTCAAATATATTACGACAGTCTACAGGCCTGCAAACATTACGCAACACTCAAATAAATATTCAAATAAATTACGACAGTCTACAGGCCTGCAAACATTACACAACACTCAAATAAATATTCAAATAAATTACGACAGTCTACAGGCCTGCAAACATTACACAACACTAGAAATATGTAACATAAAACATCAAAATTTTTATTTAGTACAGAGAGACCACCCCTCGCAGTAAACCTGGTGAGCTAAGCCAAAGGTTCCGTGTTTGATTTTTGTGTTGAGCTGTAATTTTCAAAGTATTTTAAAATTAATTATGCAACTAAATGTAGTTGCTTACGAGCTTCTTGATTTACGAGCCCTTCTCACATTTTGATGTAGACAGTCCTTATTTAATCAGAAAACAAACATTCTTCCAGCAGCATCCACATTATTTTGCAGTTTACAAGAAAACTACGGTGGCACAAATTAGAAGAGAGAGAGAGATAATTTTGTGGAACAAATTAGCCACTAGATATGGGCATAGGTTTTGAAATCTGTACCATTAATTTAATGAAGATGGTTAACTACGTGGGAAGTTGGCAACACCGAACATTTTTATGTTGTATTCACAAACGACTAAGGGGGCACAAATTATTAAAATGGGATATTCTTGCGGCACAAATTCACATCTATATAAGTGCATAGGTCTCATTGTGATTTTATGTGTGTCGCTAACTTCACAGGCCCCCAACTTTCCCCGGTGCAAGAAAATGGGGAGCTCGGTATTATATTGAAACTATATTCAAATATAAAATGGTTTGTTTCTTATCAAACAGGAACTGCACCCCGGTGAATATCATTGGACTTAACACCGAAGAATCGGACTCATTATATTGCCGCGTACACGCAAGAATGCACTTAATGTTAACAGAGCACACCCAGCTATGCTGAAGCTTAGTGTCTTGGGTGTGTGATATCTATTTTTGTTATTACAAGTATTAAAAGCTCGTGTTAAATGGCTGTATTGAAATCCCAGTGACCCACCTCGGTGGCGTAGTTGGCTAATGCGTGAGTCGTGTTTAGCTCGACCGCCGAGGACGGGGAGATCGAGGTTCGAATCTCGGTCGGGTGAACTGGGGTGGTTTTTCCTAAATGGTTTTCCACCCTCCCTCCACGTAAATGCGGGTTCACTTCCTCTAATTCAACCTTCCCAATTCCTAATCCATTAGCGTAATTAGTACTTAAATCGTATAACTCGAACGGGTAGTAAGACGCGGTGCTAAATAGTATTAATATTAATGAAATCCCAGTAAAGGGACCACTCGTGGCGTCACAGTTCACGGTCACATCAGTCGCGTAACCTCGTGGGACAAGAAACTCGAAGTTCCCATGGCCTACCTTGCGTGTTGTTGTTCCAGGTAGGATCACAAGACGTAACACTTGGGACTGAGAATACTATACCAAGACACAACATAACACTTGGGACTGAGAATACTATACCTAGACACAACATAACACTCTGGGACAGAATACTATACCAAGACACAACATAACACTCTGGGACTGAGAATACTATACCAAGACACAACATAACACTCTGGGACTGAGAATACTATACCAAGACACAACATAACACTCTGGGACTGAGAATACTATACCAAGACACAACATAACACTCTGGGACTGAGAATACTATACCAAGACACAACATAACACTCTGGGACTGAGAATACTATACCAAGACACAACATAACACTCTGGGACTGAGAATACTATACCTAGACACAACATAACACTCTGGGACTGAGAATACTATATCTAGACACAACATAACACTCTGGGACTGAGAATACTATAGTGAGCACTTCTAAGGAAAATTCTTATAGTTTATGATGTTTAGTCTGTAATTCGTGTTCGTATTTTGGTGTTGATAAAAATTTGACAAACTCGATCGATACACAAATAATAATAATAATTCATTACAAAAATGCTAGTAATTTTTCTTTTCTAATAATTTTCTAAATAATCACATCTCTCTACTTTTCTAGGTTGAGGAGAGGGGTCAAAATGTCTCCCACCTGCCCTGGTGAAGATTGAGTGGGAATAACGACTTCCTGGGCTGTCTCAGGGTGTGTAGGGGGCTGAAGAGGGTGCTTACGTTTTTCAGGGGTGGGTTTCGTTTAGTTGACAATTGGTATGATCAGTGTTCTAGAGTACAACCGTTAAAGCGGCTTAAAATAAAATAATGGTCCGTGTCATGAACTACTTCTCTATTCTGTGTATATGCTTATACTTCCTTATGCCCATCACCTACAACCGCCATTTGTAGTATCCTTAATAAAGAGAGGAAAGAAGACTACGAAAATTCTTTTCCCAAGGTAAAGAGGGAAGCTCGCTGCTAGATCTCAAATAGCTTAAATGTTAGTGTTGTCGGCCTATCCAAAAATTATTGTATTTGTTAGAGGAAAGCTAAATCTAGAGCGCTTTTTCATCAAGACTAGTCTCATAGCATCATAAATATGCTTAAAACAGGGTGTTTACCATCCGGGAAAATCAGGGAAAACGGGAATTTGAAGTGATCGGGAAAAAACGGGAATAAGTCGGGAATAAGTCGGGAATTTGGTAAATCACAATAAAAATCCGGGAAAATGATATTTTACTCAAAATATGAAATACAATAATCAGTAAATTTTATCATTTTTTTTTTTTTGCTTGTAGTTGTGTAATATATTTTTAATTCCTAGTAAACAATTTTAATTCAAATTTTAAAACTTATTATTATTATTTTTTAAATATAGAAAAACGAGGGAGGAGGAGGGGGGTGAGTTAAAAGGATGTGACATACTTTTTTAGTCGGGAATTTTAGGAAATGATCAGGGAAAATCGGGGAATAGGTCGGGGATTTCATTGGTCAAGTTTAGTAGACACCATGTTAAAAGTCGTTCAATATGAGCTAATGTCACATTTCCACACATTAATAAAACTCCAAATATAGAATTTTTGGAATCTTTCGGAATTCATTTTGGCGCTAACCATATTTTGAAATAACTCATCACCTGCTTCGGTGGCCGCATAGTCAAACGCGCTACTCTTGCAGTGGACTAGACAGCCCATGACGAGGAGCTCGAGGTTTCGAATCTCGGTCCGGGTGCACTAAGGGTAATTTTCCAAAATTGTTTTTCTACTCTTCCTTCACGCATATGTGGGTACACTTACTATAAATATAACCTCCCAAATCTAGAAAAACATCAGTGTATTTAGTACATGAGCGTATAACCCGAACGGGTAGTAATACGCGGTGCTTAAAAAAAATCCCATCGTAAAATTAAAGGTGACCTGGCGGTCTAAGGGTAAGATGTCAGACCTCTGTGCTGGGGTCCGGGGTTCAATCCTCGGTCCCGGCACAGATTTATCTGATTACCAAACCCTTCCGTCACCTTTGACAAGACATCTTGTGAATGTGGGGAATGCTAGGCCTCCGCCGTGGTTCGGATCCCACGTTAAACTGTTGGTCCTCCATTTCATCTCACAGTCACCCTACCATTACACATTAGCGTGAGTGCGTATAACCCGAACGGGTAGTAAGACGCGGATGCTAGTAATAATAATAATATAATTAAATAATGCGTTAGAGCTGAACGTCTGCATGGCAATTGTTCGGTTACCGATGCGGTAACTTATAGAGTCGCAAACGCAAACGGTCCCCCCAACCGTACCAAGGAAAGCGCGTGGAGAAAGCCGGTATGATGTCTGAGATATGCGCGCCAGTTGAAAACATGTCAAGGATGGATGGTAAAAAAATACCAAGAGATTCCCGCGAGGCGAATATTTAGGACCTGCCTACCCAGCACAACACTCGAACAAAATAACCAAACTGGTTTTCTTCTTAAAATACATCGTTCACGATTTCAATCCAGGCAGCTTCGTGTGTTACAGTCAAAATATCAATTACTGTTTGTATATTTTGATTTTTACAGTTTTTTACTTCATATTACCCGCCCGGACTTCCCGAAAATTTACACTAATGTTAAAAAAAAACATGGTTAAGCAATTTTTATTTTTTTTCTCATATAAATACATTATTGTAATCGTGATTATTATTATGGATTTTGATGTTTTATGGGCCACCAAACTAAAAAATATGGGTCTCAAAATTCAGCCTGTCTGTCTACCTATATTTCTCTCCTTGGGGCTACATTCGAAACAGTGTTGATGAATTTTGTTAAACTTGATATTTAGGTGTTAATATAGTCATACCTCGGGGAATTTATTTGATTTTGATTCTAGCCCTCAAATTAAAGGTACTGATGATTTTTGAAAATTATAAATTTTATGAAAATGGCTTTAACAATTTTGTATAAAATGTATATGGAAGTTTTTTATATGAAAAATAATGTCTACTCTTTTTGCCGGGAGACTAGCTTAAAAGTAGTTTACTGATAACTAATTTTAAAAGTGTATTTTTTTAATAGCTGTATCAATTTTGTTCTAAATTTATATCAAAGCTACGATTGTATTGTATTACGACACCTTGGCTCAGTCAGTAACGTGTCTGCCTATTGAGCTAAGAGTCCCAGGTACGATTCCCGGTATGGCCTAAAAAGATTTTATTGGTGACATGTAGATTTCCCCTTTCACAGTGATGATATACTGGCTGGGGGCTGGATGTTATGTCTTAGTTTGTAAGTCGTTTGCTGATATAATCGGTAGATTCAGAAAGTGAAGGTCGAATACTTAAATTATTATTATTATTATTATTATTATTAGCACTGCGTCTTACTACTCGTTCGGGTTATACGCACGTACGCTAATGTGTAATGGTAGGGTGATTGTGTGATGAAATGAAGGACCTACAGTTTAACGTGGAATCCGAACCACGGTGGAGGCCTGGCATTCCCCACATTCACAAGATGTCTTGTCAGAGGTGAAGGAAGGGTTTGGCAATCAGATAAATCTGTGCCGGGACCGAGGATTGAACCCCGGCCGCCAGCATAGAAGTAAAGTGAAGGTAGAATACTTAAAAAGAAAATTAAATTATTGTGTCGTTCAATTTTTTTTTTTTTATGAATATGCGCTACATTAAAAAAAAACTAATGTTGACTATTAAAGCTCGATTCTAGTTCAAGGTGCGCCGTTTTTGGTACGTGTGTTGTAACCGGCGATATCAATTATTATCAGTCTCCCTGAACACGCGCGCGTGGTGGGTTGGGAAATCTACTGGCAGGTGCCAGCCGAGCCGGCCTGGCACTCCTCGATTCTCTGACCAACATCTGCGGTGTAAAACATTTTAAATTACGTACTTTTTTTTTTTGCGCCGCGTCTTAACTAACCTTTTATGTTATATGCTTATGTATCCTACTAATTAGGCTAATGGGTTCAGGATTAGTAAGGTTATATTTATAGTAAATGTACCTGTAATTACGTGAGAGAGTGGAAAACCATTTAGGAAAAAAAAAACCACCCTCAGTACACTCGATCGAGATTCGAACCTCGACCTCCACGTCATCGATAGTCCAGTTTGCCGCGAGCACGGCGCGTTTGACCATGCCGCCACCTAAGCGGGGAATGAAAACATTACGAAAGAACTTGAATGAAAGCAAGGACAGTTCAGTCAGTCGAGCAATTATCTTTTTTTTATGTTGTTACTAACCACAGGCGACCAACAAGAGTTAAGAGTTAATGACGTATGGGGGACCACAGTTACTATAGTAAAACTCCCAACTCCTGAACTACACCTGCTCTTAATAATAATAATAATAATAATAATAATAATAATAATTAGCACCGCGTCTTACTACCCGTCCGGGTTATACGCTTTAAATACTAATTACGCTAATGGAATAGGAATTGGGAAGGGTGAATCAGAGGAAGTGAACCCGCATTTGCGTGGAGGGAGAATGGAAAACCATTTAGGAAAAACCACCCCCAGTTCACCCGACCGAGATTCGAACCTCGATCTCCCCGTCCTCAGCAGTCGAGCTCAACACGACAAGCGCGTTAGCCAACTACGCCACCGAGGCGGGTACATCTGCTCTTGAACCGGACAAGGAAAGAGTCCTGTGAATACTAATTAAGGGTTCTAATTACACTAATATTATTATTAGCACCGCGTCTTACTACCCGTTCGGTTTATACGCACTTACGCTAATGTGTAATGGTAGTGTGATTTTGAGATGAAATGGAGGACCTACAGTTTAACGTGGGACCCGAACCACGGTGGAGGCCTGGTATTCCTCACATTCAAAATTTGTGATTAATACTCATATATTTACACTAATAATTAAATGCTACCCGCTTCGGTGGCCGCGTGGTATAACGCATGGTCTCGCAGTAGACTAGACTGTCTATAACGGGATAATCGGGTGTCATGAAGTTTTTTTACAAAGTGGCTTTCCACTCTCCCTCCACGCAAATGCGGATACATTTCATGTAAATATAACCCGAACAGTTATTAAGATGCGGTGCTTAGATGTGTCAAGTTAAGATGCAACCCGTTTCGCAAAGTTATCCTCGAATTCAGCAAATAAGCATCGGCGTTTAGTTGCAATTTTTCACACGCTTACAAAGAGAATTACGTTTTGCCACCTAAGCGGTATGAGTATTGTCTTAATTACCTCGCGTAAGGTTGGTGTAAATTAGTGAAAGTTATGAGCTCGCAGCTTATGGGAATATCGTGGTTGTAGTCGCTTAGCTATGAGAATGTTTTAATACCTCGTTTGAAAGGTTGTATGTGGACGTAATTAAACAAAACTGTATCATGATTTGAGATAAGACTGTTGATAAATTATTGCACGAGTCAGGTGCGGTAGGAATTCTTGAGTAATACTACATATGGTGGCCATATGTTTGTCTTATAAAAAGTAAGTAGGACACAGAATATAATACTAAACATACTATATATATATATATATATGTTTAAAAAAATATAGATGAATATAAGTGAAACACAAAACTATTTATTAAATTTCCTTTTTCATTGATAATTCAAGGTAACACATCAAGCTAAATAATACATAAAAGAGTTTCATAAATTTCAACACAACAAATAATAACGAGAAAAACTGTTCGTGCAGACACATAAATAAATTTAGATACTATTTTTTTCCCCCGACTTTCATTATTGATTATAAAATTGGTTGCTAATCACTTCAAACTAATATTTCAGTACAAAAGTTCTAATAAAAGCAAAACAGCTCTAGGAACAAATAATATGAAATATCAACAGATACAAATAAAATTGTAATCTTTGAAATAAGTCCAGAATTTTCATTAGCTATATTTTTTCTTTGGGTTAAAGTCTACGGTTTTATTGATTACCAAACCCTTCCTTCAACTCTGACAAGACATCTTGTGAATGTGAGGAATGCCAGGTCTCCACCGTGGTTCGGATTCCACGTTAAACTGTAGGTCCTCCATTTCATCTCACAATCACCCTACCATTACACATTAGCGTAAGTGCGTATAACCCGAACGGGTAGTAAGACGCGGTGCTAATAATAATCTACGGTTTTATAGGCAGATATTTGCGCCACGATTGGGCGTTAATTATGAAGTTATGCGATTATTGTACTAATGATGCCCCGCGATTGGGCGACAATTGATGTGCTACGGATTGATTGTTCTAATGATGCCACGCGATCGGGCGACAATTGATGTGCTACGGATTGATTGTTCTAATGATGCCACGTGATCGGGCGACAATTGATGTGCTACGGATTGATTGTTCTAATGATGCCACGTGATTGGGCGACAATTGATGTGCTACGGATTGATTGTTCTAATGATGCCACGCGATCGGGAGACAATTGATGTGCTGCGGATTTATTGTTCTAATGATGCCACGCGATCGGGAGACAATTGATGTGCTACGGATTGATTGTTCTAATGATGCCACGCGATTGGGCGGCAATTAATGTGCTATGGATTGGTTGTTCTAATGATGCCACGCGATTGGGCGGCAATTAATGTGCTATGGATTGATTTCCCCGCGATTTGCACTAATTAAAGTGATAATGATTATATTCCTCCCGCGATTGGGAGCCAATTAAAGTGTTTCGGATATTTATATCGTGATATTGCCCTGTCATTGAGCAATATCTATAACGATATTGGGTTTTGCGATGGTGACGACGCGAGAATAACTCACTGCGCACTCGCACGCGATATGTACTCTGATTATTTCTGAAATTTAATATTATTAAGTAAAAAAGACTTTTGATGTTGCACACGATTTATTTGAATGATTACACCTTCGGTACTAAAGATATTATATATAAAATAACAGTTTTTGTCAAATTCACAGATTGTTTTCTTTGGTATATTTAATATACTCTATGGATTTAAGTTTACTGGCACTCTGTGTATTCATATGCACAAGCAGCTTATATATGACCTACCCCTTGCCTCTTGGACCCCTTGTCTTTGGTGTTAAAACTAACAAATGGAAAAACTTCTGGCAAGAGGTGTTGTGAAGGCTGGTTTCCTATTCGGTAGAGGGAGCCAGCAGGACACATACTTCTTCAAAGTACAACGGAGTTGGTATTTACATCAACAACAAAAAAAGAACTTTTAAAACGTAGTGTTTTGAAATTATTTCTAAAAGCGCGTGATTCTCCATGGATGAAGTATTAGAAGGATATTGTATATAAAGTTTATTAAAGAGAAATACACTTCATCCATGACTTTTTGAATATATGAGAGGTGTCTAAAACAGTATCGTTACAGGGTTTGTAACGTGCACTTTCTTAACTGACTGATTATATCAACACACGATTTATAAACTAACTTAAAACCAGAAGAGGCACAACATCCAGCCCCCCGGTCCGTTAATTCGTCACTGTGAAAGGGGAAACAGTTCATCAATGATAAAAAATTTGGCCATGCCGGGAATCGAATCCTGGACACTTAGCTTTATATTTTTTATAATCGTTTATGTGTTTTCATTCAAATATTAATTTTGTATTATCATGAAACATCCAGCGGTATTCTCTTACGTTCATGTTTCAATAAAGTGAAAACTATTCAAAGAAATAAGGAATAAAAAACAGATTGTTTGTTGCCGAAGTTTTGACCGCCAAAATTAACAACCCAACATAGGGGGTCGACTTCGGTGGTTTTGGGGTAAAACGCTCAACTCATGATCCGATCTGAATGGGTTCGAACCTAGCCGAGTTCGGCGTATTTTTCTTCAGCGTTAGAAATCGCGTAGCACAACTTCCTTCGGAGGGAAAGTAAAGCCATCGGTCCCATATTGATTGTGGCTTATAATAGAACCCTGAATGGTACGTGACAATACCGTTCCCGGCAAAATCGGTTGGCCCTTTCGCTCTCGCTCATAGAAATTCTCGTGTGCTGATATAATAAACTTGTTCAGAAAGTGCACGTTAAATACCAGCTACCTACCTCGGTGGCGTAGTTTGATAACGCGCTATTTTCGTGTTGAGCTAGAATGCCGCGGACGGGGAGATCGAGGTTCGAATCTCGGTCGGGTGAACAGGAGGTAGTTTTTCCCTAGATGGTTTTCCACTCTCCCCCCACGCAAATGTGGGATCCCTTCCTTTATATTCGACCTTACCAATTCATAACCCATTAGCGTAATTAGTACTTAAGCGTATAGCTCGAACGGGTAGTAAGACGCGGTGCTAAGTATTATTTTCCTAGCTGTCGGTGACCTGGTGGTCTAGGGGTAAGGTGTCGGACTTCTATGATGGGGTCTGGGGTTCAATCCTCGGTCCCGGCACAGATTTATCTGATTTACAAACCCTTCCTTCACCTCTGACAAGACATCTTGTGAATGTGGGGAATGCCAGGCCTCCACCGTGGTTCGGATCCCACGTTAAACTGTAGGTCCTCCATTTCATCTCACAATCACCCTACCATTACACATTAGCGTAAGTGCGTGTAACCTGAATGGGTAGTAAGACGCGGTGCTAATAATAACAATAATAATAATAATAATAATCCTAGCTGTCACCTACCACCTCTCCTATCTTAGATAGGGTGTAGTTAGTTACATCTCTTTATCTCTTATAAAAGCACACACACACACATATGGTAAAGGATGTTGTTACCTGTGTCTTCTTAGACCTCAACTTGACCTTGAGGCTGGTATTCTCAGGACAAGGAATCACACACAACGTTTTATACAGGAGGTAAAGTACTCAAGAAGTGAGGGAGGGGGGAATAAGTTGTTCAAAACGGGTCTTGACGGCGTCATTTTATTAAAATTATCGAATCAAGGTCGTTTAGATATAATTTGCTAGGCAACGTCTAGTTTCTGAGATTGGAGGAGTTAGCTAAAGCGCCAGCGTATCGGACCGTTTTTATAGCAAAAAAAAAGTCGAATGTTTGTCAGGGATGTCTTGAAATTTTATGAGCATTTTTTCTCTTCATTTAAAAGGTTTCTCATCCAATGCCGCTATGCTCATGTCAGACATTCAACAACTGTTGATATCATCACGTGAAGAAAATTAAACTATAAACTAACTAAACTATAACTAAATAAAATATCGCTCCGGTAGACACATATATATTCCATTCACGATAGGAATTACTCTCTGAAAGGTCTTTTTTCCTACCAATATCCTACTATATAGTAGATTTATGGATAGGGAAAAGGGCCTTTCACAAGTCAATTCATACGGTGAATGGAATATATATGTGTCTACCGGAGCAATATTTTATTTATTTTGGTCAACAAAAGTTTTTGCTTTACAAACTGTAAAAACACTGACCTTTTCTCCCGTCACCTACACCCCCACATTAAACCGTATGCGGGAATACGCAAACAATTTAATTAACTTTATAAAAAAATATATATCATTAAATTAAGTTTTCAAAATCAAGCTGAACTTTCTATCGACGATTCTTTTTAGCACCGCGTCTTACTACCCGTTAGGGTGATACACTTACGGTATGTACTAATTATACTAATAGGTTAGGGATTTGGAAGGTTTAATTTAGAGAAAATACACCCGCATTATCGTAGAAGGAGGAAATAAAACCACCTTCACTGCACCCGACCGGAATCGAACCCCGATCTCATTGTCTTCGGCAATCAAGTCCAACACGAGATTAGCGCGTTAGACCACGTGACCACCAAAGCAGGTGTTAAGAGGAAGTGTACCCGTATTTGCGCGGAGAGAGAGAGAGAGAGTGGGAAAACCATTTCGTAAAAACCTCCCTCAGTACACCCGACTGAGATTCGAACCTCGATCTCCCCTTCTGTTGCAAGAGAAGCGCGTTAAACCATGAAGCCACCGAAGTGGGTTTTCCTCCCTATCAGTTTTAGATCCTTTCTCTCGTTATTTTATAAAGATGAGTATCAGACTGTCACGGAGCAGAATAGGATAACGGCCGAGACTCGTCTTCTGACCTTGAAATCCACTCCCGACAACCAGTGATGTCGCTGTCGGGTCAAAATGTGGCTGCAACCTCTAGCAGCGCCCCAGTCCCAGCGCTGGCGGTGCCTGATAAAAGGCCATCACTGAGGTTGGTGGTTTTCTCTAGAAATGTCTGCCCCTGCGTTATAGGTAACACGCGCCACATTCCTCCTTGTCTATCTGGGAGGTGATGAGATGATGCTGGTAACGGTGTTCTTGTCCTGGGTAGGGCGTCTGTGACCCGATACGCCTCCTGGCGTTAAACTGTCCGCTACAGTCTGTGCCAAGACTGATGTACCTCCTGGTGTAGCCTCGGCTCTTACAGAGCTACAGTACTCGCCAGGTGTACGATATCACCTGGTGTAGCCTCGGCTCTTAACTTAAGGCGATTGGTCCTTTTCATTTGGGGTGGAAATGCAGAGCCATGGGAACAAATGGTCCTCTTCAAGGATTTTTTCTTTTGGTTTTGCAATGTTCTTTTCGGAAACGGTTTGTTCTAGAATAGAAGCATGTGGATTAAGTTATACTTTTTACTTACACACCTCCTCTATAACTAACAGTAATCAAATATTGATAAAATTGACCTTTTTCAATAGAAAACTGCCGGCTTCATAACAAAAAATAATAAAATCTAACAATTAATAAACATTGATACATTATCTTAGAAGAGGTGTTGAAAATATTAACATACAAATTTCACTGGTTCTCGAGAAAACTGATATTTCCAAACGAATGATTTTTCCTCAAGACCTGTCCGGTAGCTAGCGCCATCTAAAGTTTCCATGATCCATCTGTTCTTGTTGGCGCGGAAGGATACTTTGGTCGGTTGTGAAGCCCCGCCACGCCTTTCACCCTCCCGCCCACCATCCCACAAAATAGGTTTTAGACTAACTTGCACTCGACAGGGCTAAGGGCCTTAAAACTTCAAATAACTTTGAATCCACATCGATAACCGCATGGTCTAACGCGTCACTCTCGCAATAAACTGGTTTTATGGTGGCGGGGAAGTCCGTGTTGGAATCCTGTTTGAGTGTAATAGAAGTGTTTTTTTTTTCCTTCTAAATAGTTTATCAGTCCCCCTATAAGCAAAATGCGGATATATTTCCTCGAAATTAGATCCTCCTATTTACACTAATATTGTAAATATTAAAATAGTCCGAATGCGAAGTAATACGTGGTGGGCAAATTATTGTGTTACGGTATTTTATTGGTATATTTGCCCCGCGATTGAACATCAATTATATCGATATGGGATTGTATTGTGATGCGAATGTGGACGATACATGGTTTGAGGATGATGATGACGACGCGAGCATGCCTTACTACGCACTTATCACACGGTTATGTGATCTGATTATTTGTGATTCTTATTCTTATAAAATGAGTAAGACTTTTCATTGTTGCACACGATTTATTTAGATGATTACACCTTCGATACTGAAGATTTGATATTAAATGATATAGTTTTTTTTTGTTAATTTACGAACTTTTTTCTGTGATATTACAATGTTCTGTATTCTGAATACTGTGTACTGTTTTTCCGAGTACTGTGATATTACACAGTTCTTTGTTATATTATATTACTATGTCACTGTTTTTCTGTGTAGCTTTATGTTACTGTGTCACTGTGTGGATTCATACGCACAAGCGGCTTATATAAGACCTACCCCTTGCTTCTTGGACCCCTTGTCACCAGTGTCTAAACTAATATAAAAGTTCCTGGCATCCTGATGTTGTGAAGGCTAGCTTCCTATTGGGTAAAGGGAGACAGCATGTTACATGATTTTCAAAATACAGCGGAGGTAGTCTTTTAAAGAAAAACATTTTTAAGACATAGTGCATTGAAACTACTTCTGAAAACGTGTGATTCTCCGTAGATGACGTATTGAAAGAAAACTTTACATATAGTTATTTAAAGAAAAATACAATTCATCCATGACTTTTTGAATATATGAGAGGGGTCCAAAAAAAGTATAATTTCAAAATATACATAATTGTCAAACTAGTTAAAAGTCTCATATGGGTCCAGAATGAGTAGGCCCTCAACTGTGGCGGGCTCTGGTGTCGCTGGTTGGGTAAATGAAACGTTCTCAGATCTCTGTCCCGTTAGATGGCGTGGACGGTGGACCACGACCTCTATTGGTCGGAACTATAGGGAGAGTAATAATTCTAGAGGGAGTCAAAGAGCAGGAAGAAAGTCAACACGTTTTCTTCTGTGAGAGGGCTCAAGGGTGCCCATGTAGGTTTACCCAAATGGGAGGTGTATTAGGGTCTCATATGCTGGGGGTGGAGGGGGGGGAGCAGAAACTTCCCCGCTTCTCGAGAGAAAATTTCAAGAATTTTACCTTGTGGGAGGAAATTTTAGAGCATCTGAACATAATTCTTGGGTTTCTTAGAGTTTCAAGAGACAATTTTCACAACAACAAACCAAAATTAACAAAAATTATGTTGTAGCTAAACCAGTTGAAAATAAACATATTTTTTCATACGTTTACTTAACAGAACCAAATGAGAAAGTTGTCGAAGGGGGAATGGGATGAAATCTATATTTTATCGGATGTTGAGGATTCAAAGTTGTTAATAGCAATTTTCGGCCAAATCTCCAATACACAATTTTATTTTTTTATAAAAATCAACAACAAAAAACTATTGCAAAGCGTTAAGGGTGGCTGGAGACTTCCTTTTCACCCATTTATGGGCACCCATGAAAGGGCTAGTCCTGCAGAGTTAAACGCTGGGGATCGCTGATAGGCGATTCTGAAGAGATTAACCAATGAAACTATTTGTGCTGGTATTCAGTGTTACCATTGGTAATTGAGAGGAAACTCACCAATCAATTCATACAATGGGAACAAACAAGAGATGTGTTACTCCTAGACTGCGCATTTCTAACTACTTCCCCCTTGCGACGGACACGATTAACAGTGATTTGTGGCTGTGACGTCATTTGAATCAAATGCCCCTGTACATAATTATTACTCATAGACTGCGCATAGCTAGCTACCTCCACCTTGCGACGAACGCGATTAATAGTGATTTGTAGCTGTGACGTCATTTGAATCAATGACCCTGTACATACTTATTACTCATAGAATGCGCATGGCTAACTACCCCGTGGGCCAAACCTGAATAACATTTTTTTTAAATACCCGTTTCACGTTATATGCATAAATGATAGTTACTCTAATGGGGTAAGGATGAGCAAGGAAGCATTTTATAGGTGAACTACCCGCATTTGTGGGAAAGAAGAGTGGAAAACCATTTAGGGGGAAAAAAAAACACCTTCAGTAGACCCAAACAGGGCTCTAACTCCGATATCCCCATCTTCAACAGGCCAGACTAGGAATAAAGTGACACTTTAGACCATTCGGCCACTGAAGGGAGGTTTGTTCTAAACTTTTCTATCTGTCTGATAAGGTTCTTCATATAAAAATCGTTGTGTAGTTTTGTAATTGAAGGTGATACTGAGTGAAGCTTTGCCCTGGTATTGAGATGGATGGGCGTACCCTCGCCTTCACGAATACATGTACAACAACAACGAAAGTACTTGTGTGAAGATTTGAGAAGCAGCCCTCCCCTTTCATAACGGCCCATTGTGTCTTCAGACCAAGCATTATCTTCCCAACAGCAGGCGGCCTACCAAAAAGACCTCAACTTTGTATAGTAATGTACAACTTGGAACCTATTTGAGTTACTAGGGCTTACATCCGTCCAGGTGGCGTAGTTGGCTGACGCGCACGTCGTGTTGGGCTCAACTGCTGAGGACGGGGAGATCGAGGTTCGAATCTCGGTTGGGTGAATTGGGGTGGTTTTTTCCTAAATTGTTTTCCACTCTCCCTCCACGCAAATGCGGGTTCATTTCCTCTAATGCAACCTTCCCAATTCCTAATCCATTAGAGTAATTAAGAGTAATTAGTACTTAAAGCGTATAACCCGAACGGATAGTAAGACGCGGTGCTAAATATTATTATTATTATTATTATTATTAGGGCTTAGGATCTACTGATAATAGAAGACGACTCCCAATTCACTCGTCCCATGGGCGCCCATAAATGGGCGATATGGGGGGCTCCGGCTCCCCTTATCACTCTGCAATATTTACGATTGATTTTATGACAAAATAAAATTGTGTGTCTGTGATTTGGCTACAATTTCCAATTTTGACTCATCAATCACAAAGGTGTTGTTGACATCAATGGTCACGAAGTAGAGTGCTCACCTCAGAACCCGATGTTCGCGAGTTCAAACCCAACCGGGGTCGACGGAGTTTTCTTGAGTGATGAAAATCCGTAGCACAACTTCCTTAGAAAGGGAAGTAAAGCCGTCGGTACAATGACGATTGAGGCATGTAAAAATAAACACCTTGATTTGCTCTTGCTCTTAGAAAATTCTCGTGTGCTGATATAATCAGTTGGTTTAGAAAGTGCACGTTAAATACCATAATATAAATGAAAAAATATTCGAGTTGATAGAGATATAAATTATAATATGTAGATTCCCTTTTACTCCCTCTTCAACAGCTTTCTTTTCATTTTGTTTTGTTTAATATATTTGTGAAATATATGTTTCTTTTCAATGGGTTCAAATACAACTAAATTTTATTTTTTTGTGTTAAATTTTTGTAAAAAAATTTTTGTGAAAAGGTTAATTATTATTATTATTATTAGCACCGCGTCTTACTACCCGTTCGGGTTATAAGCACTTACGCTAATGTGTAATGGTAGGGTGATTGTGAGATGAAATGAAAGACCTACAGTTTAACGTGGAATCCGAACCACGGTGGAGGCCTGGCATTCCCCACATTCACAAGATGTCTTGTGAGAGGTGAAGGAAGGGTTTGGTAATAAGATGAATCTTTGCCGGGACCGAGGATTGAACCCCGGCCGCCAGCACATGAAAAGGTTAAAAATCCTGAAATTTTATCTCGGGGTAGGTGGGTGAGGGGGTTCCATACCCTCAGCAGATGGTACTCCAATTCGCCCCCCCACCACTTCCCCCCATTTGAAAAACCCACAAGGGTGCCCTTGCTCGTCCCAGCCGGGATTTGAATACGAACTTAGATTGGATTACATTGCGATACTTTTTAATTTGAGATATTATCGTTCATTTCCGGAACAAACTGATTATACCAGCATATACTATATAAACTAACTTAAATATCAGACACAACACTCAGCTACGCGACCGTTGATTCATCATTTGAAAGAGGAAACCCACCAAAGAAAATATTTTTTGGGGGGGCTGTATCGAGAATTGAACCCGGGAACCTTAGCTCAGAAGCCGTATTTGCCACCGATTGAGCTCAGATGTTGGAATATTGCGAGGATGGTTAGTTTGCCAGTTTTCCGTTTATCCGGCGCCATTTCATTTAAGTAAATGCAGCAGCATTTGTCTGAATAGAGAATGGGAAATCATGTTGCTATTAAAAAAAAATTAGAGAGGAAGGGATTTACCACCAATAGATACCCCCTCCCACTTAATCAGAATTAAAGACCCAACTACGGTACCTATCAATGACGTGGCACGACTCGTCTTGTGTTTGACGTAGGCACTTTTTTCTATAAAAGAAAGTCTTCTAACTTTTCTTTTATAAAAATGATTACGTCATGAGCTGAAGTAATAACTCTCCTCAGCGGCCTCTGAAAAGGAATAACTTGGTCATGTAAGATTTGTATGACCCTTAAAGTATTTTATTTATTAAATGTGGAGTTACGCCTGTTCTTAGTTTGAAATATCTTCCACGATGACGTGCCTTCAAATTGGAGTTTATAATTTGGGGTCTACATTATATCAGCCGCGCCCTGTTTCAAGTCACAGGTGTTTCATTGCTTTAAGTTCTCAAGATGACATCACAAAATGTACTTCAAATAAATTGTTTAACATTTATATTATATTATATTATATTATATTATATTATATTACAGTCCAGTTTTTATAAGAAGAGCCTTTTAGTAAATACCAACATATTCGTTTGAGGTCCACATTGTTAATATTTTACAATATTGTTGGTGATATTTTATAGGTAGGGGCCTGTTGATAATCTCTATCAAAAATGACAGCTGCATATCACATGACTTGAAATTTTAATATGTGATAAGTAAATCTACACTAGCCCCATGGCTTCTTTGGTGCTGATTGACAGCTCTGAAAAGTTACCATACCAAATTATGTATTCCTACGCCGAACCATATGATCTGCAAAAACATATGTTTAGCAGCTGTTACTTCTAACGGTCAAAATTTAGATATATACCTAAATGTTGACTGCCATAAGTCAGTTGTGAGCTGTTAGTCAGCACCAAAGAAGCCATGGGGCTATTGTAGTAACTTTTGTAGGTGTCAAATAAGGCTCTCTCTATGAAAATTGGACTGTACCTCCTCAAATAAAATATTGTATGTTTTACAAGAGTTATTAACAAATGACTCTAATAAAGATAGGATTAAGAAGGCATTTAAGATAAAATTCACACGTGTTCATTTGGAGAAGGGTTGTAAAACATATTTCGTGTGAGAATCAAATCCAGGAGTCTAACTACAATCTCTGTCAGGTATGTCAGTTAAACACGTGGACACAGAGAACGAGAGAAAATGTCGAGTTTTTTTTTCAGTTTTTATAGCAAAACTTTTTTTTTTTTGCCAAAATAAATAATTGCTCCAGTATAAACAAACAGTTTAATTTTCTTCACCTGGCATTAGATGATAAACTTTTTTAATGAAGATAAAAAGTTGTCATTAAATTCCAAGACACTCTTAGCAGATATTAAAGAACCGCTATCACATCCCCTCAAAGTGACAGATAACATAGTGACAATCTTAAAAAGCAATACGTACCATCTTCTCCTGCGGGCAGATGTCTTCTGATGAGCCCCACAGCCTCGTGCAGCATGTCCTCCCTGGTGACATCCAGGGGTATAGGGACCACCGAACCCATGTTGGCCACAAGGCTCCCATCCTTCTCCCCGATCAACGTCTCCCTCTCCTTCAACTTGGCCTTCAGGATCTTCACCGCCAGCGTCCCGTTCTCGGCGTCCCCTTCACCGACGTTCTTGAATCCGGCGAACACCCTGAACCCCAACCAGCTCAAGTGCAGCGCGCATTGCAGACCGAGCACCGTGTCACAAGAGGTGATGAGGACGGCCCTACCCAGGCCGACGTCCAGTCCGCAGTCGCCGCTTCCTTGATCGTCGTTGTTGGCGCGCCTGTTCCGTATGCGGCACAAGAGATACATCAACAATGCCGCGGCGATGCAACACAGCGCCACCAGTTGCAGGGCCAGAATAAGCGCCGTCTGGTCGTCCATCATCGGCGACACTTTTCAAGTCTTTGGGTTTTTCGAGCGTGTTTTGTTTTTTCGAAAGTCTTTTATTTTACGAATGTATTTTGTTTTTCAAACGTATTTTTTTTCTATCAAATGTGTTTTGTTTTTCGAAAGTCTTTTGTTTTACGAAAGTATTTTGTTTTCCGAATGTCTTTTGTTTTTCAAACGTATTTTGTCTATTAAACGCGTTTGGTTTTTCGAACTTATGTTGTCTATGGAAAGTCTCTTGTTTCGTTTTTCTTTATTCTGATTGTGAATGTGATGTCAGAAATCCATTGTTGGAAATGGAATGTATATTCAACCGTGAGTGGAAGCTGTTTATTGTTGTTGATTACGGAGACTCCTGCAATTAAAAATAACAAGCGTTATGAAACAATGGCTGCTAATGTAAGAACACTATTTTTGAAGAAATAACAGGTACAAAGTTTGAGTTCTTTAGCTGCTTATTAATTTTACAGTAGAACTTTTTACACAAAGGGATTGCGTAGAAATATTTTAAACAAAATATATATTAATTAGGTTGGTTATGAAAACAAAACGTCATTGATTAATATAGAAATAAACAATCTAACCACGACTATTTCTGAACTGGAAATAACTATCTTCATATTTAAATAGCGTAAGACTAAGGGCCTAAATTTGATTTTTATAGTAATAATCATTATTGGTAAGTGACAATTTGAATGTTGTTATTTTGTTGCTACACGTTTTGCCCTATTTGTATTTCGGTAAGAGTACCGATACAATGGTAACATATTAACTCTCCCAAGTCAATAAATGAGAATGTAGGCTATCTATAGGATCGTAAAAACACTAGCTGACAGTTAAGACCGCTTATTAACATCACTTTTAGACATATTTATACGTCAATTCATGTGATCGGCAGCTGCCACTTTTAATAGTCATCAATATGTAGGCTAACTACAGTAGCCCCACGGCTTCTTTGGTGCTGACTGACAGCTCACAGCTGACTTCTGACAGTCAACATATAGGTATATACCTAAATTGTAGCTGTCAAAAGTGACAGCTGCTAAACACATGTTTTTTCAGATCATATGGTAAGGCGTAAGGATACATAATTGGGTCTGGTAACTTTTCAAAGCCATCAGTTATCAGCTGTGAGCTGTCAGTCAGCACCAAAGAAGTCATGGGGCTACTGTACACATGATCCGCTCAAGTGTCCGAATGGTCGAAGGCGTCGCCCTCGTGTGATGGTTCAGCCAGACTGACAAGCGTGCGAGCGATTAGCAGATAGCTCTCGGTAGTTGTTGACGAGAAGGCAAAGGTTCGAATATTGGCTGAGGGTGGTTTTTGACAAGTGATTTATTGTTGTGGTTTTCCCCATCCTCTCTCCGCGCTAATGGGGATTCTTATTTGTAAAGGCCTACTTTGATTATGATATAACCCGCCTCAGTGGCGTAGTTGGCTAACGCGCTAGTCGTGTTGAGCTCGACTGCTGAGGACGGGGAGATCGAGGTTCGAATCTCGGTCGGGTGAACTGGGGGCGGTTTTTCCTAAATGGTTTCCCACTCTCCTTTCGCGTAAATGGGGGTAGATTACCTCGAAAATACTTCATTCTTCATCCCTACCCATTAATTATTTAAATATATATATACGCATATATATGCGATTATTATTAATATTATTACCGCGTCTAACTACCCGTTCGGGTTATACGCACTTATGTAGGGTGATTGTGAGATGAAATGGAGGACCTACAGTTTAACGTGGAATCCGAACCACGGTGGAGGCCCGGCATTCCACACAATTAAAAAGTTGTGATTAATACACGTCTTGTCAGAGGTGAAGGAAGCATTTCTTCCTACTAGAATCCACTGTATATCGTGCTAGTAGTTGAATACAATATTTGTTTTTATTTTGGTTCTATACAAGTTCACAAACCCCCATTAAATAGTTTTTTTTATGTTATAATTTTACGGTACATAAGTCTAGCTTCAATAAGGCCCATTATTAACTTTCTACCGCCCAAACCTCTTTCACTTCACCCAAGTATTAAAAAAAAAAGTGGAAAAAAATTAATTGATGATTAATATTTATGCAGGGAAAAAATAAATTCCCTATTTTTACCAACGGTCACTTGGCCTAGAACTTTTTAGACTCTAGTTTTACAAGAGTCGCCGTTGATTGGAAGGTCAGGATTCGAGCTCCGATCAGGTGAATTCGAAAAGGGATTTAGTTTTTTTTTATCCTCTACCTATGATAGTGTATGCTATTATTATCACGCTCATTATCTTTATTTTTATTTATTTGAGGTATTTATCGTGTACTTTTTAAACTCACTTATTATACTTGCACACGAGAATTTCTATGAGCGAGAGTGAAATGGCCTACCAATTTTGCCATTAAAGGTATTTTGACACACCTTCCAGGGTTCTTTTACATGCCACAATCGACATGGGACAGAACGCTTTCCTTCTTCCCCCCCCCCCCCCCC
>CABFOW010001807.1:87629-100365 GCA_902141385.1 Timema californicum
TTTAAAGTAATATAGGTAGAGTATCCTTTTAAGATTCATCCATGAAGAAACACGCGATTCTCAGAAACAATGTGAAAAGGATTTCACCCCTAAAATATATTTTTTATACCATCTTTCTTGTTAAAATATCTACTGCGTCAATTCTTGTTAAAAGGAACAACTTCATAGTATTTTTTTCAAAAGACGCCATTTCTCTATACCAATAAGAAGCTAGCCTTCACAAAACCTGTCGCCAGGACTCTTTCTATTAGTTGGATTTCACACTGTTGGTGAGGGGAGAGAAAGGCGAGGGGTATGTTATATATAAACCATTGTGCGTATGTTTAAGGCATCTCCGGGATCCAAACATATACACCGAGATCCCGCTCACGCATAAGTCAGTCTAACACATTATAAAATAAGACACATTAATATCACAAGTGTGCAGTGATACAAAACATTTAATTGAAATATGTATACGTAATTAACAGGTGTAATTTAAATAAACTGTGTGTGAAATAACAGCCATTAACATTTCTGTTTCTTAAATTATATTAATATAGCGATTTAATTAGTGCTCGAACACGGAGATATAAACAGATGATTAAACGGTATCTTTTCCGTACAGTGATGATAGGCGCTCGATCACGGAGCTTTAGACAACCTATAAAACATCACAGCATTATATCAGGGAATTAATCCGTAGTGTTTCAATCGACGCCCAAAGCGGGCTGATTGATCATATAGTATTATAATCGACGCCCAAAGTGAGGCGTGATAAATCGATAGTATTAAAAAACTAACACTCCGTCTTACTACCTGTTCAGCATGTACGCATATATATTATAATTACTTTAATGGTGTAGGTAATGAGGAAGGAAGAATTTTTTTATAGGTATTCTACCCGCATTTGCTTGGAAGGAGAGTGGGATACTATTTCGGGGAGGGGAGGGGTAACACCCTCACTAGATCCAAACGTGATCCCAAGCCTTATATCCCTGTCCTGTCATCAAGCAAGCCAGTATAACATGAAGAGTGACGCCTTAGACCATACGGCCACCGAAGTGGATGAGTTGTGTTATTAATCACCGCAAACAGTTTTAAGATAACTTTTTTTTTTAAAGATAACGTATTTCGGCTCAGAGCGGGGTGAATAATTTATGAACACACTGTATATCTCGCTTGTTCACTCTCTCTTTCTCACTGTACCGTGCGTGCGTGTGCGTGCGTTGCTCGAAAGAGAAAATTTCAAACCGCTGGAGCGTTTAGAAATCCTCGAATGTTATAAAACTTGTAAAAAAAAGTTACTGTATTAACATATTAATTTACAGTATTCTCTTGCTTGATGTAAAACGATGATTATATCTCGCAAGGTACATACATGATAATCCTTTTAACACCTTAAAAACCCGTGCGGGGCCACTGGAGCGATTTAATTGATTTATAGATGTAATTAAAAAGGAAATGCACCTACATTTTAAAGCTTAAAAAGCCCATCCGGGAGATTTTGATAAAAGATTATATTTCAAACGGAAAACGTATTATTATTATTATTATTATTATTATTATTATTAGCACCGTGTCTTACTACCCGTTCGGGTTATACGCACTTACGCTAATGTGTAATGGTAGGGTGATAGTGAGATGAAATGGAGGACCTACAGTTTAACGTGGAATCCGAACCACGGTGGAGGCCTGGCATTCCCCACATTCACAAGATGTCTTGTCAGAGGTGAAGGAAGGGTTTGGTAATCAGATAAATCTGTGCCTGGCCCGAGGATTGAACCCCGGCCGCTAGTACAGAAGTCTGACACCTTACCCCTAGACCACCAGGTCACCGGAAAAGTATTGATGTGCGGTTTTATGCATTGTTCGATTGATAACATTGAAATTATGGTTCATTTAGATAGGTTTTTTGAAAAAAATTGTTATCCCCGGTGGCTGCATGATAACGCACTATTCTCGCAATAGACTAAACCACCAATGACGAGGATATCGAGGCTCGAATCTCGGTCGGGTGTACTGAGAGTTTTTTTGCCAAAATAGTTTTTCACTCTCCCCCCAAGCCAATGCGGGTACACTTCCTCTAAACATAGCCTTACTGATCCCTAAAACCATCAGAGTAATTAGTACATAAGTTGTAAATTTAATTTCAATTGAAAGCCTCTCTATTTAAGCCACTGCAAATTTTTATATTAAAATTTAACTCAATGTTCATAATATTTGAGTTCACAATCAAGCTTTGACAATTTACAACAAGAACCATTTAATGTCTCGGGGTTAAAAAAAAATATATTACAACAATAATATTACAGACAATTTGAGCAAGGACTCTCTCTCTCAGGACCTCTGGGTCATGTTGGACAAAAATGTACCCTTATTGATTAATTTGACTTATTAGACTAAAACTAACCTACTAAACAATTTGAACTCCTTAAATCTATATACATTACAGTCAATTTCCTCAATAAGGTTAGTCAGTGGTTAATAAGAATAATAAATATTGAATAAAGTTATTGCATTTATCGAAGTCATTATACTGGCACAAAACAGTAAAGTTACGTTCTTGAGTAAATGCTTTTTACAAACAGATTGTTATGTAGTCTGGTGGTAGCTTCTGTTTTGGATACAGTTACTGTATCTGAATAACTCACGTGTATTAGCCGTGGTCTGCTGCTACAGTACGTACCATCAATCCTTTGGTTGGTAATGCTAGGGTTGTAAAGGTATTCCTACTAAATTTTCTTCAAAAAAAATCCTTTCTTTTTCCTTTTGCTTTCCCTAACCCCGTCTTGTAGTTTTTTTCCTTTCTATACTTTTTTTTGCAACAATGCCCGAAAATAACCAAAACTCCCAAACAAAAACAAAACCTGGCTTCTTCTTTTCTCTCTCCCCTTCCCCCCACTGCTGGAGTCCATTTCTTTCCTCCAAGCATAGTACGGCCATTATGGGTGCTTCCTTCGACAAAATGCAATTAACTAGAATTAATTAAAATTAGTATGAAACAAAATAAATATTCACCTAAGAATAAGTTATAGCTAAATAAAATATAAATTTACAGAATTAAAACTCTTACAAAGTGTATAACCCGAATGGGTAGTAACACGTGCTAAAAAAATGTTATCATCATTATTTCCCCTTATCCGGCCTATGCCAGGTCGGGTAATGAATGCTATACTTTCAAAAAAAAATTCTCCCTCCACCAACCTGTTCCAGTCCAAATTTCTTCTGATTACAATGTTCTTAATCGACTCCAACCACTTCAGTCTGGGCCTTCCACCGGATCTCTTTCTAATCATTCTTATTTCCATCGCTTGCTTTGATAGTCTTCCATTTTCCATCCTCTAAACATGTCAAAAACATCTCGGTCTATTCCTGTCTGTCTATCCTCTCATTCAGCTTTTCTACCCCGATTTCTTTCCATATTTACTCATTTCTCACTCTTGTCTATTTTTTTGTCATTTCCTAAATTCTGTAGAAATTCCAACTCCGCCGCTTGAATTCTATTCTCACCCCTCTTTGTTCAATTTAGTTATGTTTTTAAAAATATAGTAAAACTATTTCATTGTCTCAATTAGATTATTTTAAAGTAAAGTAGGGAAAACCGCACCATGTTGTGACGTTTGTTTTGAGCTTTATTACTTACCTAAGTTAGGTGTTATCCGGGGAGTGAGACGGGCTCTTAAGACGTCTGGTTCGAGCTTTATTACCTACCTAAGTTAGGTGTTTTCTGGGGGGTGAGACGGGCTCTTAATATATCTGGTTCGAGCTGTATTACCTACCTAAGTTAGGTGTTAACCGGGGGGTGAGACGGGCTCTTAAGACGTCTGGTTTGAGCTTTATTACTACCTAAGTTAGGTGTTATCTGGGGGGTGAGACGGGCTCTTAATACTTCTGGTTCGAGCTGTATTACTTACCTAAGTAAGGATGTTATCCGGGGAGTGATACGGGCTCTTAAGACGTCTGGTTCGAGCTTTATTACCTACCTAAGTTAGGTGTTATCCGGGGAGTGAGACGGGCTCTTAAGATATCTGGTTCGAGCTGTATTACCTACCTAAGCTAGGTGTTATCAGGGGGGTGAGACGGGCTCTTAAGACGTCTGGTTCGAGCTTTATTACTACCTAAGTTAGGTGTTATCTGTGGGATGAGACGGTCTTTTTTTAACAAATCCTATTCACAGCTTCTGAAATATCTGTGAAGTGTTCAGAGGATTTCGTTCCGTAACGGAACGGCGTTCCGGTTCATTCGTGGACCCGTACGTGCGAGCTCCTCCCCACCAGTCCACGTCTACGCGCATTCCACGACGTATCTTTCCTTCATTGTTATTCTCCGGGCAACATTCCACGACCGGAGTGTCACAACATTGGGGCCACTGTGTTGCTGTTGGGGGAGCAGTTAGCATCTTGGACTGTAGGCCTAACTCAACCGTGATCTCAGAACTACTCCTGGACCAGTAATTTTTATTTATCACTCCTGAAACTTTATTTGAGTTAAAAAAAAATGTTGTGAGTAAAACAATATTATATTAATAGTAAACTTCAATGACAAGAGTTTATTTATAGAGAAGAAATTCTAATATATATATAACTGATTAAGGAGTGATTTGGGGAACTTTATTATTATTAATTATTAATATTGGGAATGCCAGGCCTCCACCGTGGTTCGGATTCCAAGTTAAACTGTAGGTCCTCCATTTCATCTCACAATCACCCTACCATTACACATTAGTGTAAGTGCGTATAACCCGAACGGGTAGTAAGACGCGATGCTAATAATAATAATAATTATTATTATTATTATTATTATTATTTAGCACTGTGTCTAACTACCCGTTCGCGTTTTACGCTTTAAGAACTAATTACTCTAATGGATTAGGAATTGGTAAGGTTGATTTAGAGGAAGTGAGCCCGAATTTGCTTGGAGGGAGAGTGTAAATTCATTTTAGTAAAACCACTCCCAGTTCACCCGACCGAGATTCGAACCTCGATCTCCACGTCCTCCGCAGTCTAGCTCAACATGACTAGCGCGTTAGCCAACTACGCCACCGAGGCGGGTGAACTCTTATAGTTTATATACTTAACACGGTACCACCCGAGCTATAGTACTTCTAAAGTTTCACAATTCTCGACACAGATTGGTCACCAAAGAAGAAAGATTTATAACTGATTAAATACCCTCTTCAGTGGTCGAATGGTCTTAAGGCGTCATTTTCGCAATAGACTGGACTGCCGATGGTGAGGAGATTGGGGTTTGAATCTAGATCGGGTGTAATGAGGGTGTTTCCACCTACATGGTTTTTCCATTCTCTATCCCCGAAAATGCGGTGACACTTCCTTTATATTCAACCTTACTTATCTCTAACGTATTAGCGTAATTAGTACATGTGTGTTTAAGGTCGGGGTGTGGGGGACGCGAGAAAAGGCCAGTGTTTTTGCATTTTTTTAATAGCAAAACTCTTTTTCTTTTTGCTAAGATAAATCAAATATTGCTCCAGTAGAAATATAAAGAGTTTAATTTTCTTCACGTGATGATATCAACATTTGTTGAATATTTGTCATGAGCATACTGGCATTAGATGAGAAACTGTTTAAATTAAGAGAAAAAGCTATAATTAAATTTTAGGACCACCTTGAAAGGAATTCAACAACTGTTGATATCACGTTATGATTAAAAATTAAACTATGTTTCTACTGGGGCAATATTTTATTTATTTTAATAAAAAAATATTTTGATATAAGAACTGCAAAAAATACTGGCCTTTTCTCGCCTTCCCTACATACCCAATTTAACCTGAACGGGTAGTAAGATGCGGAGATAATATATACCTGATTACGTCAAAAAATAGTCTTGCATGATGCACGCGATGCCATAGTAGCGTTTCCTTATGTTTACATATCTTGTACGCGTCTCAATACCATTGGCTCATTCCTTTGGGACGTCGTCAGCATTCCAGTGTTGCCAGATTGGAAACCCAATCTACAGCGGGTGTACCCAGCATTCAGTATCAGGGTTCGGCCAGACTGACAAGCGTGCGAGCGATAAGCAGATAGCTCTCGATAGCTGTTGACGAGGAGGCAAAGGTTCGAATCTTGGCTCCGTGAACTGGGGGTGGTTTTTGACAAGTAATTTATTTTTGTGGTTTTCTCATCCTCTCTCCACGCTAATAGCGATTCTTATTTGTAAAGGCCTACTTTGATTATAATATTGAAGTATTTTAATATATCAGCTTTATACATACACACACACTCACACACATATATATATATATGTGTGTGTGTGTGTGTAGTATATAATATTTAGCACCGCGTCTTACTACCCGTTCGGGTTATACGCTTTAAGTACTATTTACTCTAATGGATTAGGAATTGGGAAAAGTGAACCCGCATTTGCGTGGAGGCAGAGTGGAAAACCATTTATGAAAAACCACCCCCAGTTCACCCGACCGAGATTCGAACCTCGATCTCCCCGTCCTCAGGAGTTGAGCTCAACACGACAAGCGCGTTAGCCAACTACGTCACCGAGGCAGGTTTGTACCGAAGAATCACATCCAAAATGGTTCCCTTTTCTCCCGTTCTTCTTACGACTTCATTTGTCTGTCCACCTGATCATCTCAAGTCTTCTCCAGCTCCACATTTCAAAGCTCTCCAAGTATTTCTTTTCCATCTTCCCAAGAGTCCAAGTTTTTGTTTCATACGGCGCGATGCTCCAAATGTAGCATTTAATCAATTTATTCCTCGGTTACAAACTCAACTTGCTGGTCAGTAAACTATCAGAATATCTAGTAAATATTTGTGTAAATATTAACCGTACTGCTCTAATGTTAAGTTAGTTTTTTAAAGTCGTGTGCTGATTATAATCTGTATTCTTATTAAATACCTCAATTAAAAAGAAGGTGACCTGGCGGTCTAGGGGTAAGGTGTCAGACTTCTGTGCTGGCGGCCGGGGTTCAATCCTCGGTCCCGGTACAGATTTATCTGATTACCAAACCCTTCCTTCACCTCTGACAAGACATCTTGTGAATGTGGGGAGTGCCAGGTCTCCACCGTGGTTCGGATTCCACGTTAAACTGTAGGTCCTCCATTTCATCTCACAATCACCCTATCATTACACATTAGCGTAATTGCGTATAACCTGAACGGGTAGTAAGACGCGGTGCCAATAATAATAATAATAATAATAATTAAAAAGAAAAAAACTCTTGTTTGTTCCCTTATCACAAAAAGTAAAATATACTGTATGAGGTGTAGTTGTTGTAGGTATTCACTTTTATTGATTTAAGACAGGCTAAGATACTGGCAGATTTGTCAGTCACAAAATATGCGAAATAAGCGCAATTGGTATTCGAAAAGGCCTATTGGTGGCAATCGATTATCGACTGGAGCGTATCAAGCTTAAACGTTCTTGAACAAGATGGAGATCGGATGGCTTCTTGTTGATTACAAATGGTGTTACGCACCCAGTTTGGAGTGTTATTGACCACACATCTAATGCATGTTTTATATTGAGCTAAAAATAATCATAAACAACGGCATTCAAATTATTGTTTGACTTTAATTTAAAGACTTATAGTTGTGGTGCAAGAGCCAACCTATTGGGTTCTCTACACCCTGAATAATGGTCGAATCTGGTGGCCACGTCATTACGGTGATAGAGCCAACCTGCTGAATTCTCTACACCATGGATCATGGTCGAATCTGGTGCCCACGTAATTGCGACGCAAGAGCCAACCTGCTGAATTCTCTACACCGTGGATCATGGTCGAATCTGGTGCCCACGTAAGTGCGATGCAAGAGCCATCCTGCTGAATTTTCTACACCATGGATCATGGTCGAATCTGGTGCCCACGTAAGTGCGATGCAAGAGCCATCCTGCTGAATTCTCTACACCATGGATCATGGTCGAATCTGGTGCCCACGTAATTGCGACGCAAGAGCCAACCTGCTGAGTTCTTTACACCATGGATCATGGTCGAATATGGTGCCCACGTAATTGCGACGCAAGAGCCAACCTGCTGAGTTCTCTACACGATGGATCATGGTCGAACCTGGTGCTCACGTAATTGCGGTGCTAGAGCCAACCTGCTGAGTTCTTTACACCATGGATCATGGTCGAACCTGGTGCTCACGTAATTGCGGTGCAAGAGCCAACCTGCTGAGTTCTCTAATCCTTGGATTGGTTTAGTGTTTAGCACACCTGAACGTGGCTACGTTAACTGTTGAGGTAAACAAAACCGCCCAACGCGCCTTTCTTAACGGTTTCTAACACAGAATAAGCAACGCAAATTGAACAAGTTTCTTAGAGACACGATGGGTAGAAGAGCTGCTAGCACGCCTGTCTTTAAATCGGGAGGCCCACAATTCTCTTTAGCTCTACACCTGAACTCTACCCCTCTCTCCCCGCCAAATTGTGATTCTTTCTCTTTGTCTGGCAGGCCTACAGTTCCCAGATCCTTACTGTGCCTCCACACATGCCCTTTTTGTGTGTACTAATGTTACTAGAATTTTATTTATTTAGCACCGCGTCTTACTACCCGTTCGGGTTATACTCCTAAGTACTAATTACGTTAATGGCTTAGAAATTGGGAAGGTTGAATTTGGATGAAGTGAACCCGCATATGCGTGAAGGGGGAATGGAAAACAATTTAGGAAAAACTACCCCCAGTTCACCCGACCAAGATTCGAACCTCGAGCTCCCGGTCTTCGGCGGTCTAGCTCAACACGAAACTAGTACGTTAGGCAACTACACCACTGAGGCAGGTCGTTACTAATAGCTTAAATTAGCTTAAAATTGTTAAGTTCCCGCTTAACTAAAATGACTAAATTAACTCTAATAGGAACCTGCTTCAGTGGCCGAATGGTCTAAGGCGTCACTCTCATGTTAATACTGGCCTGCTGAAGACGGGTAGATCGGTGCCCGGATCCCGGTTGTCTACTTAGGCTGTTTTTTTTCCCTAAATGGTTTCCCAATCTCCTTCCACGCAAATGCAAGGTCGATTATCTATAGAATGCTTCCTTACTCATCCCTACCCCGTAAGAGTAATTATTATATAATATGTGTGTAACAAAAAAATTCTAAAAAGAGCTAGATTTTCAGCCAAGCCGGGAATCGAATTGGGATCGTTAGGTTAATTGGGTTATACACGTGGAGCTAAAATATAATACTCCTCATCGTGTTCTCTTTGATTGCGTATTGGGAGCCGATGACATTCAAAGACACATACTTGAGCATTCACTATATATATAAAGTTACGTTTATTCCCAAACTTTCATACAAACTTTTTGTCTTCATAAGATTTCCGTCGGCCTGTACCAGCGTTGTCTCACACTAAGTTACGTTTTCAAAACCAACGTACCCGACCAAGGGTCAGGCACTTCTACCCGGCGGGTTCAAACTTGACGAAAGGAGCACTGTGGTAAAATACCGGGATCATGATCAACTTATCGGTTCACTTAACTTTCACGTAACGTAACGTTAAGGTTCTGCTCGTGTTTTTAAATGTAAGCCATCAAGATGCAGTTAACTTAACGTTCGCGTAACTTAAAGAGTTGTCCAAGAGAGAACTTTGACGTTATGTGAACGTTAAGTGAATCTTGCTAGCCAATCATGTTGCGAGCCACGTCAACACAGCTATTTAGCACTCCATTTGGTCAGTGCACCTAGCTACGAACCTAGAAATTCCAGGTTAAATTCTCAGCTGCAGTGGCGGCTCGTGTATAGGCATTGCGGAACTGCAGCACCCCTTATTTACACTTGATATTATCGATAACATTTAATATAATGAGTCATTTTTTCTTTAATTATTCCTTCTTTATTTTTGTAGTACAATATATATTCCTTAATCTTAATGTCAGTACTTCAGTAGCCATCCCCCAGTTTATGAAAAATAATGTGCGCTTCACAGTGCCAGCGACGTGGTGTTTGACTGTTGTGCGCATGCGCACATAGGAGGGGGTGGGGAGGAAGGCGGGAATGCCAAGTAGAGAAAGCACTGTTGCTCTCACAGTGCCGGCTCTGGCATGATGGTGGAAGAAAGTTTGTTTTTTTACTCAGCGTGTGTTGTGCTTAAAAGCCATGTACCATAGTCTTGAATGTGATAAAGTGCAGAAGAGTGTAGAATTAGATTATTATTCTGCTTCCAGCTATTCTATTTGATTCATTTTTTTCGGTTCTTTTATTTAACAGAAAGACTAAATACGTTTGCAGTACTTTCAATGGAGAAAAATTTCCTCAATTGTCGTCCAGAGACCAAGGAGAAAATTATTGAACTTTTTGCGCAAATTAAAACAAGAAGAATGGATTTCATTTTTAAAATGAATAGATCAAGCTTGAACTGTAACAATTTAAGTTAAAGTAAGTAAAAAAGTTTGGGGTTTTTTCTTTGTTAAGATTTTATCAAGTTCCTGAATAAATTTTCTTTTTATACATGTTTTTTTATCCTTTTACACAATTTTAAAACAAAGGCTAAACATTTTCTGGAGCAGCACCACCACTAATTTTAGCTATGAGCCGCCACTGCTCAGCTGGTACTTTGGGTATTTTTTATCTTAAGAGGAATTATCGCAACGGTCGCCAGGGGTTGGTAAATTATGTTTAAGTTAGGTCTAAGACTCCCATTGGCCCACACCTCTATTATCACTATTACCTTGTCGTTTCTCTCCCAGTCAGTAATGTCATGCAAGGGGGGGAGGGGGGAGGAGATAGCTTTTGTTTGCTTAAAGGAATCCAGACGACATCTTCGGCAATAGTTTGCAAGTACTTGTAGATTAATCGGCCCTAAATGCTTGGGTTTCATTTTAGTGAACGATTTGTTTTCAAACAGTCCAAGTCGACTGTCTTTTGTTTTGCTCGAGTCGTTCGTTACGTTAAGATCCGTGAATACTGATCACACACTAGTTTCATTACGTTACGTTGATCGTGATTCCGGCACGAGACTACAGAAACAGAATCTGTAGAAGGGGCACTACTCGACAATCAGGTCAGATGAAACAAAAGCATATCGGTCTATGATCCCGCCTTCTTCCTTTCGGTCATGGGTTTGAGGTTAATTAACATCCGGAGATAAAGAAAATTATAAAAAATTAATAGTATATCTCTGGAGAATTTGTAGACCAAGATTTGGTTTTGTTGTGAGTGAAAATAATTAAAAAGAGTTCAGGGCAAGACTGTGTCAAATAAACTAAGTGCAAGAGTGTATTAAGTAGTTATTTAAAATAATGATGGCTTTGATACAAATGAAACACAAAATCTCTATTTCATTTATGGAAAGCCTTTTCATGTACCGATTTATTTAATAAGGGATTTTTTTTTCGACAACTATAAAAATTACAATTACAATTTTTTTATACATCCATATGACAGTTGATCTTATAACGATACCGGTTTTTTATGATGCGGATGTGGATAAGGACCCGTGTACGCCTTACTGCGCATTTTGTATCGCACGGCTATGACGATCTGATTGTATGTATCTCTTACTGTAGGATTACTTATGGGTAAAATTGTCGAAATTAATAGAGATTTAACACTGTATACCTTGTGAGTGTGGGGAATGCCAGGCCTCCACCGTGGTTCGGATTCCACGTTAAACTGCAGGTCCTCCATTTCATCTCACAATCACCCTACCATTTCACATTAGCGTAAGTGCGTATAACCTGAACGGGTAGTAAGACGCGGCGCTAATAATAATAATAATAATAATAATAATAATAATAATAATAATAATACAATCTAGTGAATATTAACATACAAGGTGCAATGTAATTACGGGAATGTTCGTTTTAGAGGAGACAACAATTAAATACAATCTTACCCACTTCGCTAGTTTCGTGTTGAACTAGACTGCCGAAAAGGGGGAGATCTAGGTTCGAATCTTGGTTTGGGCGAACTGGGGGTGGTTTTTGCTAAATGGCTTTCCACTCTATATCTCTACACGCAAATGTGAGTCACTTCCTATAAAAATAACCTTCCCAATTCGAAACCCATTAGCGTAATTAGTATTTAAGCGTGTAGCTCGAATGGATAGTAAAACGCGGTACAAAAAAAAAGCCCTCACGAGTCGCAGATGGCTGTGTTATCAATGATAGCTCATGGTAGCAGATGATTTACACGCGTCCATAACAGACTATGCCTTAAAATATAGTTGAAGAATGACCCTGAGCACGGCACGAATACTGTATAGGTCAGTGGCAGAGCATTAGTGCGCTAAGTCCTAATCCCCTCCCTGAATTTGATTCCCGTGTCCAGATGTTATTTTTCAACAAGTTTATATTTTTAATAAATCTGGGTTTAAATTTGTTTTGAGTTTGTGAAGGGTATTTCTAGGGTTGTCTCGAATATTTATATTTTTCGTCGCTTCTTTTCACCTGTTTGGATTATACGTAGATTTAATTATGAACATGATATGAACTATAAGGGTAGGATTTTACAGGAAAATTTACACGCATTTTTCGTGTAAGGAGAGTTGGGGGAAAACACTCCAGGAAAATCCGCCCTTAGTATACACCTAACCTGGATTTGAACCCCGATCGCCCCCGTCACCGGCAATATAGTCCAACACCAAGGTGACGGACGCGTTAGACCAAGCAACCGTCGATGAAGATTAGAACGCTTCTAAAATATTATTATTATTACCGTGTCTTACTACCCGTTCGGGTTGTACGCACTTACGTTAATGTGTAATGGTAGGGTGATTGTGAGATGAAATGGAGAACCTACAGTTTAACGTGGGATCCGAACCACGGTGGAGGCCTGGCATTCC
>CABFOW010001807.1:101102-114664 GCA_902141385.1 Timema californicum
CAATAATAAATAAGTAGAATAACTAAAAGGAAATAAAATCACGTTTTTAATTAATATAGTCCTAGGGTGACCTGGTGGTCTAGGGATAAGGTGTCGGACTCCTGTACTGCGGGTACGGGGTTCAATCCTCCATCCCGTCACAGATTTATCTGATTGCCAAACCCTTCCTTCACCTCTGACAAGACGTGTATTAATTATAACCTGTGAATGTGAGGAATGCCAGGTCTCCACCGTGGTTCGGATTCCACGTTAAACTGTAGGTCCTCCATTTAATCTCGCAATCACCCTACCATTACACATTAGCGTGTGTATAACCCTAATGGGTAGTAAGACACGGTGCTAATAATAATAATAATAATAATAATAATAGTAATATAGTCCTATAGGGGTTGATCATGAGTCACTGTTAAAGTTTTTAAAATGTACCTCCATAGTGGGGGTGGGTTGGGCACCACTATCTTCGCATGACTGCAATCTATAGAGCCAAAAGAGGAATATTATTATAATATTTAGCACCGCGTCTTACTACCCGTTCGGGTTATACGCTTTAAGTACTAATTACTCTAAGGGATTAGGAATTGGGAAGGTTGAAATAGAGGAAGTGAACCCGCATTTACGTGGAGCGAGAGTGGAAAACCATTTAGGAAAAACCACCCCCAGTTCACCCGACCGAGATTCGAACCTCGATCTCCCCGTCCTCAGCAGTGAAGCTCAACACGACAAGCGCGTTAGCCAACTACGCCACCGAGGCGGGTAGGAATATTATTTTAATTACAACGGTTCGGGGAGGCCCAGGGGCGTTAGTCCATGTCGCCCTCCCTTAAATTCGGGCCTAATGTCAAGCTATTCATATCCTAGGATCTGCTCACGAATATATTATGGAATCGCGCTAGAAGGTAGTTTTAAAACTTTTTTTTTAATGGCTCTTGATAACAACAAATCGTGGCTTGTCAGTGTTCTTTTTAGTACCACGTCTTACTACCTGTCCAGGTTATACCTCTATGTACTAATTAAACGTATGGGCTTGGGGTTTGGAAGGGTTAGTTTAGAGAAGGTGCACCCGCATTTTCGTGTAGGTAGAGTGAAGACCATTTAGGAAAAACCTTATTCAGTGCACCCGACTGGGATCGAACCGCGACCTCCCGGTCTTCAGCAGTCTATTCTAGCACGCGAGTAGCGTGAGACCACGTTGTCCCCGAAGCGGGTTTGTCGGTGTTGCTAATGTCAAAGGTGACAGCTGCATAAACTATTATTTGACATATGAATAGATAAATGTGGTTTTATTATATTTTATGTTGGATATATTCCTAGACTGATTTATATATATATATATGACCAGATGGCAGGCATGCTGTTCCTAAGGCAAGCAGATTATACTATACCAGGCAGACTGTTCCTAAGGCAAGCAGATTATACTATACCAGGCAGACTGTTCCTAAGGCAAGCAGATTATATTATACCAGGCAGACTGTTCCTAAGGCAAGCAGATTATATTATACCAGGCAGACTGTTCCTAAGGCAAGCAGATTATATTATACCAGGCAGACTGTTCCTAAGGCAAGCAGATTATATTATACCAGGCAGACTGTTCCTAAGGCAAGCAGATTATATTATACCAGGCAGACTGTTCCTAAGGCAAGCAGATTATATTATACCAGGCAGACTGTTCCTAAGGCAAGCAGATTATACTATACCAGGCAGACTGTTCCTAAGGCAAGCAGATTATATTATACCAGGCAGACTGTTCCTAAGGCAAGCAGATTATATTATACCAGGCAGGTTGTTCCTAAGGCGAGCTAATTATACTATACCAGGCAAGCTGTTCCTAAGGCGAGCAGACTATACTATACCAGGCAGACTGTTCCTAAGGCAAGCAGATTATATTATACCAGGCAAGCTGTTCCTAAGGCGGGCTGACTATACTATACCAGGCAGGTTATTCCTAAGGCAAGCAGATTATATTATACCAGGCAGGCTGTTCTTAAGGCGGGCTGACTATACTATACCAGGCAGGCTGTTCTTAAGGCAGGCTGACTATACTATACCAGGCAGGTTATTCCTAAGGCAAGCAGATTATATTATACCAGGCAGGCTGTTCTTAAGGTGGGCTGACTATACTATACCAGGCAGGTTATTCCTAAGGCAAGCAGATTATATTATACCAGGCAGGCTGTTCTTAAGGCGGGCTGACTATACTTTACCAGGCAGGCTGTTCCTAAGGCGGGAAGACTATACTATACCAGGCAGACTGTTCCTAAGGCAAGCAGATTATATTATACCAGGCAGACTGTTTTTAAGGCGAGCAGACTATATTATACCAGGCAGACTGTTCCTAAGGCAAGCAGACTATATTATATCAGGCAGGCTGTTCTTAAGGCGAGCAGACTATATTATACCAGGCAGGTTGTTCCTAAGGCAAGCAGACTATATTATATCAGGCAGGCTGTTCTTAAGGCAAGCAGACTATATTATACCAGGCAGGTTGTTCCTAAGGCAAGCAGACTATATTATACCAGGCAGGTTGTTCTTAAGGCGAGCAGACTATATTATACCAGGCAGGTTGTTCCTAAGGCAAGCAGACTATATTATACCAGGCAGGTTGTTCTTAAGGCGAGCAGACTATATTATACCAGGCAGGTTGTTCCTAAGGCAAGCAGACTATATTATATCAGGCAGGCTGTTCTTAAGGCGAGCAGACTATATTATACCAGGCAGGTTGTTCCTAAGGCAAGCAGACTATATTATATCAGGCAGGCTGTTCTTAAGGCAAGCAGACTATATTATACCAGGCAGGTTGTTCCTAAGGCAAGCAGACTATATTATACCAGGCAGGTTGTTCTTAAGGCGAGCAGACTATATTATACCAGGCAGGTTGTTCCTAAGGTGAGCAGACTATATTATACCAGGCAGGTTGTTCCTAAGGTGAGCAGACTATATTATACCAGGCAGGTTGTTCCTAAGGCGAGCAGACTATATTATACCAGGCAGGTTGTTCTTAAGGCGAGCAGACTATATTATACCAGGCAGGTTGTTCCTAAGGTGAGCAGACTATATTATACCAGGCAGGTTGTTCCTAAGGTGAGCAGACTATATTCTACCAAGTGACTATATCGGGACGGGTCTCGGCAGATTCCAGCGATGTTGTTTGTGACCGACTTTCCATCTTTCTTTCATTAGCAGGTTCTCTCTTCATGATACCTTATTCGTCGAGTGACCTATCAGGTCCTCCCATTGTTCAGTCCAACCCTGACAAATAGCACTCGTCCTCGTGACTCAGTGGCTTGGGCGACCGACTAAAAGTCTCGTGGGTCCTTGCTTGGAACCCAGACGATGCCCTAAGTATTCAACGATACTCTTGTCTTTACATCTGATAAATCTCATAAGTATTAGATCGGTCACTAACCTTCCATTTAGAAAAATGATAAACCGATGGGCCATGTAAACAAAGGCACCAGTCTCGTATTGTCTAGATTACCGGTGATGAAGAGGTTTGGGTTTGAATTACAGATGGGTCTACTAAACGGTTGTTGTCTGTGTATCCGTGTATAGAAAATGCGACCCCTTTTAATCAAATAATAAACGTGCGTTATTTTCCCGAGGTGATGGTTGTATTAGGTGAGAGGTTATGACCCCTGACCTCAGAGAGCAAGGTCAAGGGTCGATCCTAAGTAGATAGAATTTCTCTACAATGCAACAATTATTTATGTCCTCTTTCTTGGTAAATATCGGTGCATTTTCTAAACTTATAAGCTCACTTTAAACGTTCGGTTTCCTTTATAATCTCAACTATTAAATTCACACCTATAGGTGGCCATAAGTGGGTGATAAGGAGGGATTCAGCCCCCCTTATTACTCTACAATATCGACTCTTTATTTTATTAATTTATAAAAATATTAAATTGTGTAATTGAGATTTGGCCGCAATTTTCTATTAACAACTTAGAATCACCAATATCCGAGTTAACAGAGTAAAAAAAATCTATAAAATTTACATTTCTTCCCATTCCATTTTCAACAACTTTCTATTCATTTTGTTCTGTTCAATAAACACATGAAAAAATAAAATGTTTCTTTTTAATGTGTTCAGCTATAATTAAATTTCACTTTTTGTTAAACTTTCAGAAACTGATTGTTATTGCCTAAAATGGCTCTTGAAACTCAAATAATTAGCTAAGAATGCCTGTAATTTTCTCTCTGGAGGGGGCGCCTCACAACTGGCAGATGAGACTCCAATCCCCCCCACACACACACACCCACAAACATTTGGAAAACCAACACGGCCGCCCTTGTAATCAATAACGCTTGACATTAAATAACTTATGAAAGATATTAAGAAATTGCATTCATTCCACTAAATTGTGTTTTATTGGAGAATCTTTTAGTTGTCTGTATAATATTTTAATATAATTTTTGAAATAATAATAATAAATTGCGTCTATCTAAAAATCATATTTTATCTGATGGCCCATTCTTATATATAAATTCTCAATGCAGCCGTTCAACAAAAGAAAAAAGGCCAAACCTGCTATATACAGTAGCCCCATGGCTTCTTTGGTGCTGACCATCACTCACAGCTGACTTCTGACAGTCAACATTTAGGTATATACCTAAATTTTTACTGTCAAAAGTGACAGCTGCTAAACATATGTTTTTGCAGATAATAGGGTTCGGCGTAGGGATACATAATTTGGTCTGGTAACTTTTCAAAGCCGTCAGTCAGCACCAAAGAAGCCATGGGGCTACTTTAGTAATGCGTAATCTTTATCGGTGTTCGTGTGGTCTAATGCGTTACTCTCGCGCTGGAGTCCATTACCGGTTACATCTGAGCTTGAATCCCGGTCGGATGTAGTAAGGTTAATGTTTTTTTAGATAGTTTCCCACTCTCCCTACACCTAAATACGTGTACATTTCCTCTGAAATATACCTTCTTCATCTTCATCCGTATCGTTATTTATTGTAATAATGTGTACGTATAGTTTAAACGGCTACAAAGCCGTGCTGGAGAAAAAAATATATAATTAGTGCAAACTACTGATGCATTGTCCGTCGGGACAGCACTGGCCAAATGGCCAGCGGTAAGACAGAGACATCGATAACTGACCGGGTCAGGCACTTTTTGGAGGCCTCAGACAAAACGTACCAAGTTTTAATGCACACAACCGGACAGGCAAAGCAAGAAGTATCTTCAGGTACAGTTCATTTAAATATGTTTTAGCCCAACTGTTTAACGAGTCAAACCATTAGTTTGAACCTGGATCGGTGGGTACGCAGACAAAGGTGTCAGCCGGCGATGTGGCAGTCAGGGTTTGAATCCTGTAAGGGGTGCAGTGTAAGCTGGTTTATGTATCCACACTAATGTGCTAAGGTTGAATAAGGTTATATTCAGGAGAAGTGTACCTGCATTTACGTGGAGGGAAAATGAATTTATTTTTTTGAAAAAAACCACCCTCAATACACCCGACCGAGATTCAAACCCCCAATATCCCAGTATTAGGCAGTCTTGTCTATTGCGAGAGGGACGTCTTAGACCATGCGGCCACTGAATAAGTTTTTCTTCCCTTCTTCATTATAATAAATATGCGGACATTCCGGACGGATAAAGTCAAATTTTCATAGGAAGGGCCTCTATCTGTTAGAAACGTGACTAATGTTCGTTCACCGTAGGAATTGTTTTCTGAAAGGCCTTTTTCCCTACCATAAATCTACTACATAGTAGGATATTGGTAAGAAAAAAGACCTTTCAGAGAGTAATTCCTACCGTGAATGGAGTATAGATCTACTTTCACGTATTAATACGTTAAGTCATGTAATTTGCCAATATAATTATATATATATATATATATCATACTTATAAAATAACAGACATAATAAGTAAAACGTTATTAATGTTGGCGGGAAGATTGTGTATTTTCTAACAGGACCTTCCTATGAAAATTGGATTGTAGCAGTGAGAGGGAGTGTAGTCGTGAGTGAGTGAGTGAATGAGAAACCATTTAAGAACAATACTGGTGACCTGGCGGTCTAGGGGGTAAGGTGTCAGACTTCTGTGCTGGCGTCCGGGGTTCAATCCTCGGTCCCGGCAAAGATTTATCTGATTACCAAACCCTTCCTTCACCTCTGACAAGACATCTTGTGAATGTGGGGAATGCCAGGCCTCCACCGTGGTTCGGATTCCCCGTTAAACTGTAGGTCCTCCATTTCATATCCCAATCACCCTACCATTACACATTAGCGTAAGTGTGTATAGCCCGAACGGGTAGTAAGACGCGGTGCTAATAATAATTCATCGTGTCTAGTTTGTAAATTAGTTTATTCTTTAAAAAAAAATGTAAGTGAAAATATATTGTTTATATAAAAAAATGATTGTTTTCAGTCATACAATGTGATAGAAATAAAATTAACTGACGGAGAATTTGTTTATACTATTTACCGATTGTTAGAAATAATTCTATTCTAATGCAAAGACATTGGGGTAGTTTTTGTAAAGTTGATATTTATTCGTAAGAAATTCACGTGACCACCCAAGTTCGTTGGAAACTTGAAAGTGGCCCTGCAAAGGGTGTTAGTTTGAGGCCGCTGTTCGAACGATCGAGTGTTGGTAACACGGGGCTAATAAACAAAACACACACAAAGCCGCTAATAAACAAACAAGACGAACCAGCAAAGCGTGCTCACAGCTTTACAGCTATTGCTTAGCTTCCGGGTGCACTTTTTTTTTATTCAAGTGTTAACGTAACAGTAAATTCTCTCAACACACATACAAAAATTAAGAGAAGGATAATTATTATATTTAGCTATGGGACGTTCAGCAGTGGCTTTCAACCTTTTTTGAGCTGACGCCCCCCTTGGTAGATTATCAAATTCCCCCCCCCCCTTATCCCCAACATTTTTAAAAACCAAATGCCCACACATTCCAATATTCTTTGAGACACTTTTATTATTATTATTATTATTATTATTATTATTATTATTATTATTATTATTAGCACCGCGTGTTACTACCCGTTCAGGTTATACGCACTTACGCTGTGTAATGGTAGGGTGATTATGAGATGAAATGGAGGACCTACAGTTTAACGTGGAATCCGAACCACGGTGGAGGCCTGGTATTCCCCACATTCACAGGATGTCTTGTCAGAGGTGAAGGAAGGGTTTGGTAATCAGATAAATCTGTGCCGAGACCGAGGATTGAACCCCGGCCGCCAGCACCCAGTTGGGTGCACCCCCGCCCTCTCCCCCAGGTCAAGGATAAAAGTTCGTGAAAATACATAGTAAAAAGTATTGTATTTGAAATTATTTAGTAACTTAGTATTAATAATCTAACAACTTTTATATAATATTTAAGTCAATTTAATTATTATTTTATAAACTTTAAAATGACATTTGATAACGGCGTCATATTGGTTGAGACTACGTCTCACGACACTTCATTGTTTAAACGGGTCTTGCGAGTACGTTTAACGAGTGCGGGTCGCGTCAAGCGGGTGCGGCTGATTGTAGACGAGCCATTAAACGGCTACACGTCTGCAGCTCGCTAAACACGAGTGCTCAGCGGGACAACATAATCGACTCCTGCGAGTATTAATGATTTTCTATTATACATAGAACTAGTTTTTTAGGCCTGCCTCCGACAAGTTGACTATAATATTATCCACCCTAACGATATATAACCTTCAATTTGATAAACGTATGAAAGTTTGGGCTTTGTTTGTAGGAAAAAAAAATGTTTCTATCAGTTAATGCGTAAGAGTGGATAAAGTTAAGAGTTAACTGAATTCATTCTAGTTTTATAGAATAAAAATTTTAAAAAAATCGAAAATTCGGTCACGCTAGGTTCTTTCCCTTTATATAGACTATAATTGTGCCAAGTTTCATCTTTATAGGCCATCTAGATTCTAGGGGCTTCTGGAGGGTGTGGAAATATAAAGTTGAAAAATTATATGTACACTTAAATTATATGCGAAACAATTAAACCTATTACTGCACCTACTAATGATGTTGACCGTTCCATACAACAGTTATACTCTTGCACTTAATTTAATGTGTATTTTATCTGTACATCTAAGTGTTACTAACGACTAAATTAAAGGTGATATGAATGAGTAGAATAATTAAGCATTTGCCTGGAGAGATAATGGGTAATCAACTTGAGAGCGAAATACACCCCCGAAATGTGATGACGAGATCTCCATCTATTTTCTTTTATGACGGACGCGTAGGGCTCAATTTGTTTTTTCAAGGAAACGCAAGAGAGTAATAAAAAACCAAGAGATAAAAAATGAGAAATATAAGGACACAGAGAGAGAGAAATTGAAAGAGAAGGAGAGATAAACAGCAAGAGGTATAAAAAGAGAGAGTGAGATAGAAAAAAATTGAGAACCAAGAGATATAAAATTGAGAGAGAAATAGAGAACCAAAAGAGAGAGGAAAAATCTATAAAGTGCCATGAGATAGAGAAATAGAGAGTGAAAGAGAGAGGGAAAAGAGACAAGTTTAGAGAGAGAGGAGGTCTCACTTTCTCTTGCCATCGTATGGTTTCTTAACCGCGAGTTCATCCAGGCTTCACCGGGCTCAACATTTTTATCGCTCCCGATGGCATATTATCACTTTCACTCTGACAGATTCGTCAGGTAATTGAGAGTCCCGGTGCAAGAACCGGCCAAGTCGACAACACTACCTCTTTCCAAGAGAAGGAAATACAATCGTAGAGGCCCCTATGATAAATAGAAACCACACACACACACACACACAGACTTTCTCTTTTATCTTTAAAATATACATTTACCAAGAACTCCCAAGATTTGTGAAACGAGATCATACACGTTGTAGCAGAAACACTCCACCAAAGAGCATAAATGAAATAATATAAATTGTTACGACAACACTGAGATAGAATAATATCTCTTTCCACCAAAGAGCAAGATGATCAATTTCAGTTTTCAAAGAGCTGCATAAAAATATTAATATATTTGCTTACTTTTAATAGTTCTACAACTTTATTATAATAAGCTATTTCGTATCTCAAATGGGTGACCTGGTGGTCTAGGGGTAAGGTGTCAGACTTTTGTGCTGGCGGCCGGGGTTCAATCCTCGGTCCCGGCACAGATATCCTCCATTTCATCTCACAATCACCCTACCATTACACATTAGCGTAAGTGCGCATAGCCCGAACGGGTAGTAAGACGTGGTGCTAATAATAATAATAATATTTCAAATGGTTGCAGAGATTTGCTCAAAATTGGAAATATCGACTTATATAAAGCAGTCTACCCTTAAAGTGACTTTATTGGGTAAATGAGAGTTTCCATTTGGTTGTCATACAATCTCTGCATACAAAATTTAATCCACATCATTAAAGCAGGGATAAAATTGTTTGTTTTTTTCTCTTTATACCCTTCACTAAGCTACCCTTAATTTTAGGGTTAGACATTTAAATCAAAAGAAAATCTTGGAGGGATTCTAATGGAAACACTAGATTCAAAGTTTTAGCACGATTGGGAAAATGGTTTAGGCCAGTGGTTCTCAAACTAGGGTTTGCGCACCCCCAGGGGTACGTAAGTGACTTTCAGGGGGTACGTGAGCAGCACTAAGGGGAAAATTTTGCAAAATCAAAATAGAACAAAACGTGGTGGGGAATTTTTGAGGTGGTTGAGAGAAAATGTTCTCTTTTCTCCTTTGATTGGAAATTTGTAATTATGGGAAAATTGATTTTGGGGGTGCATTAAACATTGTGTCATGACCAAGGGGTACAATCTAAAAAAGTTTGAAAACTACTGGTTTAGGCTGTAGACCGAAAGACAGACGGACAGACAGGTGGCATCACGAAAACCTATTTTTCAGTTTCAGTGGTAATTAAATCTCAACATTTAGCAAAATGTAGAGTTCGATTTTTTATTTATTTTATAGTCACGATATTTCTTTCCAAGGTGTCGGGAGAAAGTAATATATATCGTATATTATTATTATTATAGCGTTTTTTCGTGGATAAAAATGTTTGTTCCACCTTAATGCAACTACCTGAATTTTCGATTATCTGAACCACTTTTGTCACGAATTAATTGGTATGTTCGCCGTTCTACCGCAATTGATCTTTAAATTCGTGCCTACAGTCGATGTAACCTTCAGTTAAACAATATGTTAGGCTGCGCTTACCATTTTTTACTACACATTTAAATGTTGTATTTTATTAGATTTTTTTGTTATAAAATAACTGCGGTTTCTGAAATTAACATTTTTGACAGTTCAAAAATATCGTAAAGCACCTACAGTAGCCCTATGGCTTCTTTGGTGCTGACTGACAGCTGATGGCTTTGAAAAGTTATCAGATCAAATTATGTATCCCTACGCCGAACCAAATGATCTGCAAAAACATTTGTTTAGCAGCTGTCACTTCTGACAGTCAAAATTTAGGTATATACCTAAATGTTGACTGTCAGAAGTCAGCTGTGAGCTGTCAGTCAGCACCAAAGAAGCCATGGGGCTACTGTAGATGTTGTACAAACATTTTTTTATCATAATTATTGAATGGATTAGATAGCCGCAATTAAATATAAAAAAAATAACACCCAGAAATGAGAGTCAAACCCGATGGTCAGAGATCCCAAGTTTTATTCTCGTGTCCATATGCTATTTTACAGTTTAGATAATACGATTATTGAAGTTGTTACTTATCAAGAAATAGGGGATGAGGTTTAAATTAAATTCACCAGAATATTATTAAAGACAGCTTGGTAAATCTTTATCCATAGTGGATGCGACCTAGATTCGATTCCCGGCCTACCAGTCAACGTGTTAACGCATAAAATCAACTTCCTGGTCACCCGCTTCGGTGGGTGGCCGCGTGGTTTTAACATTCTACTCTCGTGTTGAGCTCGACTGCCGATGACGGGGAGATCGAGGTTCGATTCCGGTCGGGTGTACTTAGGGTGGTTTTTCCTAAATGATTTTCCACTCTCCTTCCCGCCTCGCTGGCGTAGTTAGCCAACGCGCTAGTTTCGTGCTGAACAAGACTGCCAAGGATGGAGAGATATAGGTTCGAATCTCGGTTGGGTGAACCGAGTTTTTTTCCTATATGGTTTTCCACTCTCCCTCCACGCAAATGCGGATTCACTTCCTCTAAATTCAACCTTCCCATTTCCTAGTCCATGGAGTGTGATTTGCACTTAAGAGTATAAACCGAACGGGTAATAAGACGGGGTGCTAAATAAAAAAATAAAAAATACTCCCCCTCATCTTTCCCCCGATATATTACCACCCGCACTGGTAGCCACGTGAATTGAGTTGTCATTTTATAGACTGGTTTGCCGATGAACAAAGGGTTCGGGATTAGAATCCTGGCTAAGTCTACTCAATACTGAGGGCCTTTATTTTTTCTAAATGATTCCTCTCTCCTTGTGCTTATTATTATTATTATTATTATTATTATTATTATTATTATTAGCACCGCGTCTTACTACCCGTTCGGGTTGTACGCACTTACGCTAATGTGTAATGGTATGGCGATTGTGAGATGAAATGGAGGACCTACAGCTTAACGTGGAATCCGAACCACGGTGGAGGCCTGGCATTTCCCACATTCACAAGATGTCTTGTGAGAGGTGAAGGAAGGGTTTGGTAATCAGATAAAGCTGTGCCGGGACCGAGGATTAAACCCCGGCTGCCAGTACAGAAGTCTGACAGCTTACCCCTAGACCGACAGGTCACCCCCGTGTGTTTAAATTTCCTCCATCCCCATCAGGGTAATTAAATGCTTACAGTCTTGACGCGGGAGCAAGATGCAGTTGGGGGGGAACCTTAACTTTTGTTGTAAGCTATACTTAGATTTTCTTGTAAAATGGACATACCTGAGGGCTAGAAAAAAGTCACTAGATCTAATGTCATGTATTCATACGTCTGCAGCTCTCACTGTTGATATATACTAATAATACCTATAAATAACTTTAACTATATAATAAAATTTAATCAATGCTGACAGCAAAAAAATATGTTTGTATTTTCGTTAGAAAATCACAGTACAGCAATATTATGAACACACTAAGAAGAACAGTTAGGAAAATAGTGATTTTTTTTCCTTTTCAACATTGATAACATTTTATTAGTATGTATCTATCAAAAGTGACAGCTGCGGATCACATGACTTGATGTATGAATACACTTTTAGTAACATTAGTAGCTAGCAGACACTGTTATTCCTACCAATATTTTTAGCGGTCAGAAATGGTTCTTATTATTAAAATTTAACTCTTTTAACTATCCTTTCTTCCTTGTACCTAATAAATACATGTACAGTAGCCTCATGGCTTCTTTGGTGCTGATTGACAGTTCACAGCTAACTTCTGACAGCTGCTAAACACAGGTTTTTGCAGATCATATGATTCGGCGTATGGAGACATAATTTGGTCTGGTAACTTTTCAAAGCTGTCAGTCAGCACCAAAGAAGCCATGGGACTACTGTACATTATATATATATATATATTTACCTGCGAGTCAATATCCATACGCACATTTATCACTAAACACACATATCGACACAAAGCGTCACATTCCTAAAGACGAAAGACGCGCCCCTCTTTACGCACTATATTTTCTACACACACCCGGGAACAAACAAAAACGAATCACGGCACGTGAATCTCACAACTTCGCCTTCTAGTTTGAAACAGGCGAGCACCAACTGTGTCGCTGTTCTCTTCTTCGGTTCTGGCTCTTCGACTTCGGTTCCCTCCCCTTTGCCTCGCGGGCTTCTTCGAGAAGTTTGTTGGTGGGGATAAGAGAGGGGCAAGGGGGGAGGGGAGAAAGAGGCTACCGCTACGTGACTTAGGTGCGAGGGGGGCACATGCGTGACAAACGAAAAAGAAAAAAAAAATCTAAGAAAAATCAAAATAAAAACAACATAATTTAAAGGTATGAATCACAGAACTACGTCGTGTAACAATAGTATTTATCATATCTGGAGTTATTCTAGTTTTTTAAAAGACTTTTTATGTTGTGTATCCCCCCTCATTCGTAAATACTTATATCAAGTATCCAAAGAGTTCTATTTTTTTTTTAAAATAAATAAACACTCGCCTCAGTGGCGTAGCTAGCTAACGCGCTGGTTTAGTGTTAAGCTAGACTGCCGAAGATGGGCCCCCAGCTCAGAAACCCCGACCACCTTACCCTTAAACCACCAGGTCACCAGTTTGTTTTAAAGATTTAAAAAAAAATTGATTATAGTCTATATTTTAAAATAGAAACATTTACTAATAACTTATAATATTTGTAAAACGAAATAATAAACATTGTTACAGAAACATTCCACCAAAAAGCATCAATCAAATAGTACACACTGTTACAGAAACATCGAAGAAAAATAAAATTCTCTGTCCACTAAAGAGCATAACAATCAATTGTTACCCGCCTCGGTGGCGTAGTTGGCTAACGTGCTAGTCGCGTTGAAGCTCGATTGCTGAGGACGGGGAGATCGAGGTTCGAATCTCGGTCGGGTGAACTGGGGGGGGGGGTTTCCTAAATGGCTTTCCACTCTCCCTCCACGCAAATGTGGGTTCACTTCCTATAATTCA
>CABFOW010001807.1:115324-128076 GCA_902141385.1 Timema californicum
TAAGTGTGGATTCACACGTTCGCCGAAGAACAAGCGCAGAGCCGAAATGCGTCACGTGATGACCGCTTAAGCCAATCACAAGAAATCAGCGCGATCTGCGTACAAAGTTCTGCATTTGTAGAAATAATTTCAGCTTTGGCCGCGCTTCTCCTTGAAAATCGGCGTGGAAGAACCAATCAGCGCATGCGCCAACATTCAACCACGCGCCATCTGTTACGGAAAGTAAACAATGTCGACTCTAAAAACCGATGGATTAAAAGAAAGATTGAAAGAAAGACTAGTGAATATCTAGTGTTCACACATTGTTCTTCTTCAATGTATAAAGCTGCAAGCAGTGCTATTTTCCTTTTTCTTTCCATAATCAGTTTTACAGGTTATCAACACAAACAAAAATGGAGGCAATCAGCTGATTTTAAATCGTCATCTCAATGCATCATGGGTAAACAGACATTCTCAACTTTCTGCGAGTGCATGAACTGCTGCGCTACTAGGCAGAGCGGATACTCGGTTCTGCTATATATTTTCGGCGAGCGTGTGAATCAACAGTAAGTTGCTACTGGAGAAATACTTAATTTATTTTGGCCACAAAATGTATATTCTTTAAAAACTGTATAAATACTTGCGCTCGGGTGGACAGACGTACAGACAGATGAACAAATGGACAGACAGACAGACAGACGACATCGCGAAAACAATTTCTTTTTAATGTTTCACAGGGTTGAAACGTCGACATTTATAAAAATCTTGAGTTAGATTTTTTTTACCGTCACAATACTTCTCTCTCCGAGAGGTTGAGGGAAAGTTACTTATAAAAGTGGGTTTTAAAATTATTATTATTATTCTGTCTGTTTGTCCTTAGGGTTACAGCCGAAATGTTTTGATGGATTTCGTTCAAACTTGATATTTAGATGTTATATGGGTCATACCTTGAAACCAGTGGTTCCCAAACTGTGGTACGTGTGCCACCAGTGGTACGCCTTTAGAAGCCAAACAAAACAAGAAAATTAAAGTCGGAAAAAGGTAAGTCCTCATCGAATCTTATAATGACCTAGTCCGACTAAAAAGGAAAACATATTTAAGCAGGGGTTGAAGGGGTGGCACCACTGATTCAAACTCGGAGACAGCTGGTGCAGCTGCGCACTCGGTGTTATTATATCCCTGGGCACCGTTCAAAATGTACCAAAAAGGGTAAATATTTGGTATTATCTTGGTGGTACTCGAAATTACGGAAACTTTTTGAGTGGTACGCCATTCAAAAAGTTTGGGAACCGTTGATCTTGACCATATCGTGATTTGGATTCTAACCATAAAATTAAGGGCAGTTTTATTAAGCTTAATTTTTGAAAAATTTAAATTCTTACAAATGATTCTTAACGTTTTTGTTAAAAATTGTAGACCCAGAGAGATAGTTTTATACAATAAATAGTATTTTATATTTGTTTTTAAAAGAAAAATTAATTCAAGTTTTTTTGTTGACCTATTTTTAAAAACTTTCTTCTTAATTACATAATGTGAGAAAGTATGTAAGATTGTGTCGTACTATCTATTTAGTAGTCATGTATAAAAAAAAAGCCACCCTATCAGACAATTTTTTTAAAAAAACACAGGAAAAGTAACGCTCAACGTAAATATCAAGTCCGCACGAACGCCCTACTTATATTCTATACATTATTTTATAAATAAATACATTCCTGCAGATGGGAATGTAAACATTGTGTAACAGAATATTAAAACTGGGGAATGCTGTGGCCTTGTTGAGAATTCCTGTCCGTCCTTGCACAGGGAGACACGACATCTGCATTAGACTTTTCCCGCTAACTAGTAGGAGCTGTTCTGTGCAAGAAACGACCAGGTCCACTTAGATACACATTTTATTATTATTATTATTATTTTACCCGCCTCGGTGGCATAGTTGGCTAACGCGCTTGTCGTGTTGAAGCTCGACTGCTGAAAACGGGGAGATCGAGGTTCGAATCTCGGTCGGGTGAACTGTTTTTTTTTTCCTTAATGGTTTTCCACTCTCCCTCCACGCAAATTCGGGCTCACTTCCTCTAATTCAACCTCCCCAATTCCTAATCCATTAGAGTAATTAGTACATAAAGCGTATAACCCGAACGGGTAGTAAGACGCGGTGCTAAAATAATATATTATTATTATTTAGCATTGCATCTTACTACCTGTTCAGGTTTTACGCTTATGTACTAATTACGCTAGTGAGTTAGGGATTAATAAGGTTGAATTAGGAAAAAGTGTTCCCGCATTTGCGTTGTAGAAGTGTAGAAAACCATTTAAGAAAAATAATAAAAAAACCTCAGTAGACCCGACTGAGATTCGAACGCCGATATCCCTCTCGTCGGCAGTCTAGTCTAATATGAGAGTGATGCCTTATACCATGCGGCCACCGAAGTAGGTGATTGAGATTTCGTGGGAGTGTAGGGAACACGAGATAAAGACGTTATTTTTGCAGTTTTTATGTAAAAACTTTTTTTGGGGGTCAAAATAAATCAAATATCTCTCCAGTGGAAACAAAGAGTTTAACTTTATTCATATGATGATAATATCAACAATTATTGTTGAATATCTGTCAAGGATAACCTGGAATTTAAAGACAACTTTTTCTCTTCATTTAAAAAGTTTATCATCTAATGCGGTCGTGCTCATGACAGATATTTAACAACTGTTGATATCAACATGAGAAGAAAATTAAACTATATGTTTCTACCTGAGCGATGTTTTATTTGTTTTGACAAAAAATGTTTTGCTACAAAAAATTGCAAAAACACTTCCGGCAACTTAACTCGCGTTCACTGCACTCCCCTCTTAAAGAAGTAACTTTTTTTTGTCGCGTAAGGGGGTAAGGGTGGTGATAATTGAAAAAAAAAGTTTTTCTTTCCATGGAAGAAATAAAAATATTGGTAGAAGTTGGGACAGTTATACATTTATTGCAATTTGTTTAGAGCCTTTAATAAGTTAATAAATTATTATTATTATTTTTAGCACCGCGTCTTACTACCCGCTAGGGTTATACGCACTTACGCTAATGTGTAATGGTAGGGTGATTGTGAGATCAAATGGAGGACCTACAGTTTAACGTGGAATCCAGAACCACGGTGGAGGCCGGGCATTCCTCACATTCACAAGTTGTGACTAATACTCGACTTGTCAGAGGTGAAGGAAGGGTTTTTAAATCAGATAAATCTGTGCCGGGACCGAGGATTGAACCCCGGATCCTCAACACAGAAGTCTGACCCCCTTACCCTTAGACCACCAGGTCACCAATAAAATAATAAAATAAAGGGATTGATCAAAGGTTGTTTGTAAACAGTTTGAGAGGAAAAGCTAGTTTTTTATTATTATAAAAAAACAGGTGACCTTGTGGTCTAGGGGTCAGGTGTCGGACTGCTGTGCTGGGATCCGGGCTTTAATCCTCGGTTCCGGCACAGATTTATCTGATTACCAAACCCTTCCTTCACCTCTGACAAAACATCTTGTGAATGTGAGGAATGCCAGGCCTCCACCGTGGTTCGGATCCCACGTTAAACTGTAGGTCCTCCATTTCATCTCACAATCACCCTACCATTACAAATCAGCGTAAGTGCGTATAGCCCGAACGGGTAATAAGACGCGGTGCTAATAATAATATAAAAAACACACTTATGTTTGGTTGGAAAATAAAGATAAACTGACGTCATGAGTTTAGTGACGAGGAGAAACAAGGGTCTACCTGAACTGGGATCTTAAACAGACGACGTTATCAGTTCAACGGCGATTCTGATCTTCCAACTGCTCCATGGAGTCATGCCGTCGATTTTGATCCTTTGTCGAGCAAAACTAAAACACGTGCGAACGATTGAATTTCGTTTGAATGTGGCTCAGACGAACCATATTTGATGGCTCCATGTGATAGAACCCGAGCGTTACTGTCTATCAATTCTCTACGCTAATGTGGATGCATTTCTTCAATCAAGTTTCCTCATCCCTACCCTGGGGATTATTATTTTTGTTGTTTGAGTGAATAAACTATAGCAAATTAAATAATGACAGGAGGAGTAATGTTGCCCTAAAGCTGGGTTTTGACGCTCAGACGTTTTGCTCAGATTAGTTCGCGCAGAACAGTTTGTGCTCATTGTTTTACGCAAGCCTATCCGTTTATAGTTTCAGTTAGATTATCGTAAACTTTTACTCGGTTCAATAGTCTTCCAGTTTCTTCTCGTAGAAAGGGCGCTTTTCAGTAGTGGTGAGTTTTTACTACAGTAGCCCCATGGCTTCTTTGGTGCTGACTGACAGCTGTCAGTCAACATTTATCTACCTAAATTTTGACCGTCAGAAGTGACAGTCGCTAAACACATGTTTTTGCAGATCATATGGTTCGGCGCAGGGATACATAATTTGGTCTGGTAACTTTTCAAAGCTTTTAGCTAGTCAGCTGTGAACTGTCAGTCAGCACCAAAGAAGCCATGGGGCTACTGTAGATTCCAAGTTCACCCAATACAAATGGCTGAAGAAGAGTTTTTTTTTTTATCAGCTATCGGTTTGTGTTGTGTCAAGAAGAATCTAAGAAAGGTGGACCAAATATTGTCCGCTTAAAAGAGAAGAATTTTCACATGATAACTTAATTTGTGAATTACGGGATGATCCGAATGTTTTACGAAACTATTTGCGAATAGACGAAGAAACTTATCTACATACTTCCCGTCTCAACTCCTGCGTGTTATCACTACCATCTGCGCATGCGCCTGGTTTGTGCAAACCAACAAAACCCGTTTACACGCTCAATATTTGCGCCAACCTCAACCAGAAAATCAAACCCGTACAGATTTAGCTCCAATTTTTTTTTTTGTGTCTGTTTAAACTACAAGCTAACGTTTTAACGACACAAATGTTTCCACAAATCTAGTTTTTTTGCAAATTAATTGAGCGTGTAAACCCAGCATAGGAAGGTCAAAGCGTGTATTTAGGAGATGGACGGTTCTCGAACTCATTCGTTTCAATCTCTAACACGGTGTCATACGAACACTTAGCTTCGGACACGTTTAACATTTCCTCGACATTGCGACACTTTATCTTTAGCTGGGTTCGAACAACTTGTGGGCTTTACAATCTCTCTCCAAGTGAAATTCTTTAGCAGTCACTATTTTTAAGTCTTTTCACCNAAAAATGGCTTCCTGGATTGTACTGTCTCTCAGATAATTTTGGAGCTACAGTTTTTAAAATGAAAAATAAGTATTTAATTGATTAAAAAAATAGAACGCTACACCCTTCTAAACTATGCCTAGCTTTCACTTTCTGAGTGTGTTTAACACCCTGGTGATTAAAGACTTGATGTATGGCGTAGGTTTATTGGAAGATCAATTGCATTAGCTTGGCGAGAGAATGGGAAAAACACAATTATAAGCCTCAATTGTAAAACCACATACACACAAAAAAAAGTTTTTCTGTAAATTCTGCAAAACCACCGGCCTTAACTCAGGCTCACTATACACTCCCAACTTGTATGCCGTATGTATAGTAGCCCCATGGCTTCTTTGGTGCTGACTGACAGCTCACAGCTGACTTCTGACAGTCAACATTCAGGCATGTACCTAAATTTTTACTGTCAGAAGTGACAGCTGCTAAACACATGTTTTTGCAAATCATATGGCTAGGCTTTGGGATACATAACTTGGTTTGGTAACTTTTCAAAGCCATCAGCTGTCAGTCAGTACCAAAGAATCCATGAGGCTACTGTATGTATAGTACTCAACCCGAAGGTTGGCTGGATCCTCACTAGTTCAATTGTCGGCTGTAAATCCTAGGCAGCCCTGAAGAGGTGTACTAATGAAATATTGACTGTTATTAGTAGTATCCTCTTTCACTTTCATATTTGTCAGAGCCATAAATGAGACTGAGACAGAACGATGAAAGTAACAACTTGCTCTAACCCATACCAGAAGATATATCATTAGCACCGCGTCTTACTACCCGTTCGGGTTGTACTCACTTACGCTAATATTAAATGGTAGGGTGAGTATGAGATGAAATGGAGGACCTACAGTTTAACGTGGGATCCGAACCACGGTGGAGGCCGGGCATGATAATAATAATAATAATACATTGTAAACACTATATCTGACTGGATATGGGCCTGGGCTTTATATATATTAATTTATACGGACTACCTTATATGCTGTGAAAACAGTTGTACAGAAGTAACTTCAGTTGAAAGTCCCTTCCTATCTAAATCAGACTGTAGGAGGTGTGCGAAATAACACTCTAGAACACTTGCTAAGTAACACTCGACTAGGTAAAAAAAAAAAAAAGAAGTAGATGAAACTAAATGTAACTTTTCCTTGTTTCACTGCCATAAAATCGTTTTCATTTTACTCTTCCTTGTGTTTTTAATGTTGTTTAGAAACCTCCCGATGTGCTCTTTGGACTCTTGGAAAGTGTTTTTAACTTCCTTCCCTCTGTCTCAATGTCCGTGCATGTGTGTGTTTGCCACTTGTAATGTTTTAACTAGGCTCTAATGTGTCGGATTTAGATCACACTTATAGACAGAGCTAGTCTTTCTTCAAGCTTGCCTTGTTGCTCCAAGTGTAACCGTTTAAAACTAATAAAATTATTATTTGGGCCATGACTCAAGCTCACGGATTAGTCCAATTTCACCCGCCTCGGTGGCGTAGTTGGCTAACGCGCTAGTCGCGTTGAGCTCGACCGCTGAGGACGGGGAGATCGAGGTTCGAATCTCGGTCGGGTGAACTGGGGGTGGTTTTTCCCCTAAATGGTTTCCCACTCTCCCTCCACACAAATGCGGGTTCACTTTCTCTAATTCAACCTTCCTTTTCCCTAATCCATTTGCGTAATTAGTACTTAACGCGTATAACCTAAACTGGTAGTAAGACCCGGTTCTAAATAATAATAATAGTCCAATTTCCATAGGAAGAACCTTATCTGAAAGCTAGAAAGTGCTACCAAATATATTTCCAAATATTAACACGTCAAGTAGTGTGATCTGCTGTTCTCACTTTTTATAACGTATATCGGTAACCTGGTGGTCTAGGGGTAAGTTGTCGGACTTCTGTGCTGGGGGTCCGGTGTTCAATCCTCTGTCCCGGCACAGATTTATCTGATTACCAAACCCTTCCTTCACCTCTGACAAGACATCTTGTGAATGTGAGGAATGCCAGGCCTCCACCGTGGTTCGGATTCCACGTTAAACTGTAGGTCCTCCATTTCATCTCACAATCACCCTACCATTACACATTAGCGTAAGTGCGTATAACCCGAACGGGTAGTAAGACGCGGTGCTAATAATAATAATAATAATAATAAAATTTATTGTGTGTTGCTTGATTAGATACTTAATTGGGTGATATTGATGTCTACAATCGTATGAGAAGTGGGTAATTTACAGTGTAGGTGTCTAGTAACACTTTCAAAGAAGGTCACGCCTCGCTACTATTTGAATATGCACCGACACAAAGGCGAGCATTGATTGCAAACCACTGCGTCAACCCTGCTAGTATCACNAAAAAAGTTTGTATTTTATAAAGGGCCCTTTTTGTGAAAACTGGACTGCAGCACTAGCACAATTTTAGTCATGTCTTCTTATTTAAAAAATAAGGGCTCCGCCTTAATACTGATGACCCTGTGTATTCTTAGGTAAAATTTTCATTTCATTTTGTGGGGATGAGGAGTGAAGTTTAAAGAAAGTGTACTCACACCAGCTTGGAGAGAGGGTGGGAAAACTTATTTGAAAAGCCATATTTAGTGCCGGAGAACAAAAAAAAAACGCACCAAAGGGAGAAACCTCATATCAAAAGGTCACTTAGACCTTGTATCAAAAGCGCACAGGGATAAAACAAGTGCATAAAGTGACAACATGGCGAACATGTATTGTAAACTCTCATTCTTATACACTTACCCTCACACCAGGGATTAAGATTTCTCGTGAAGTATATGTTCTGTGTTGTTTCACACCAGGGATTAGGATTTCTCTTGAAGTATATGTTCTGTGTTGTTTCACAACAGGAAGAAACGCGATTTGGTCTTGTCTACCAAGAGTTGTGAGATTTCTTGTTCAAAGTGTGATTGAATTAAAACGTAGCACTTTTCTTTGCGTGAAAAGCAAAAATTGTTCATAAACTAACGTAAAATACGTATTTATTTTGTTAGTTTATTATGTAGATATATATTTCATTTTTTCTCTTGAAATAATTTGAATTTTCATGATCCAGCGGACCACAAGTCGCCCACGGGCCGCGGTTTGAAGACCCCTGCTTAAGATCTATAAACCGTGTAGGTTTTAGTACATTCATAGGTAAAACTTTATCCAAGAGTTCAAAACGCCACTAAATCTTCTTTCAAGTTCACTTAACTCAACCAAGAGAGGTGTCGCACGGATGACAGCCTTGTCGGGATGAATATGGTTAACCTTTCTTGAAAACGTTGGTTGCTGGTTTTAATTCCGTTAAGAGGTTATTGGTTTTCAGGGTCCTCATCTATCTGCCTCCACCCCCCGTCATCTCCCTTCACAAAATATATATCTTTTTTTTTTTTAACCCGCCTCTGTGGCGTAGTTAGCTAACGCGCTAGTCGTGTTGAAGTTCGACTGCCGAGGACGGGGAGATCGAGGTTCGAATCTCGGTCGGGTGAACTGGGGGTGGTTTTTCCTAAATGGTTTTCCACTCTCCCTCCACGCAAATGCGGGTTCACTTCCTCTCATTCAACCTTCCCAAATCCTAATCCATTAGAGTAATTAGTACTTAAAGCGTATAACCCGAACGGGTAGTAAGATGCGGTGCTAAATATTATTATATTATTTATTTTTTTAAATGTTATTACAGTAGTTTGCACCTGCATACCCAATTTTCAGCCAGATAAGGTATCAGGGAAATTTCCTGAAAGGTAAATGCATTGTAATGATTAAATGCTAGAATTCGCGCTTTTACATATATAAGGGTTGATTGATTTCTCCCCTAACCCTTATTTAGATTTTCTTCCCCAACTAAATTGATTTGTATAGTGGTACAAAAAAACAACAACTGTGCCACGTTAGAAGTAAATATGTTGTTGCGATCAAAAGTTATCATCAACAGACAGACGAGTGCAAATCGGTGGAGTTAAAACGGAGAACTCGCTCGCTTCACTCGTTCAATAAATCAAAACACATGATTATGTTGTTGTTTTTTTTACACTCTTGACAAGATTTGCAAGAGCGCCTGTAGAGTGAGGCCCTACTATACGAGTGATCAAGTGAATCCCCAAACTTGTTTATCCTGTTGTCACCTACACAAGTGCGTGCCCCCCCTCCTCCCCCACGAACCCCAGGGGTCCTGTGTGGCAGCATTGTTTGCACATCCTTAAATGCTGCCCTGAAGGCACGACAACACTCAAACTAGGATTCAGGTAGGAAGGCGTTTTTAGAAAATACAAATACGTTTTTACTAAGGTAAATATGGTATTATTGCGTAGGTATTAATAATATCGATCAAAAAGTGACAGCTGTGGATCACATGACTAAATGGCGTATGAATATGTTAAGAGAAAAAAAAAAGTTTCTGACCATCACGCCTTATTATATCGATCGGGTTGTACGTAGATGTGGGCCTATTAATTACGCTAATGTGTCAGGCGTGAGAAATGTTGAATTTATAGTGAAGAAAATAATTGATTTAAAACCACGCTTAATACACCCGAACGGGATTCGAACCACTATCTCCCTGTCATCGGCAGGCAGGTCAATTACGAGAGTGATGGCAACCGAAGCGGCTTGTGTTATGATTTTATTATACTGTCGAAACTAGCTACCTTCCAATTTGAATCGGAATGCGGCAAGATTCGAACCAATTTCGTGACTTGACCTGCAATGATGCCCTACAAATACCTGCTGATGTCGATATATACCTGCGTGGCCTACACCACAAGAGTGTGTCAAACATATCGCTGACACCAGTACTTCCTCGGTGTCATTGACCCCAGCAGACATTGGGTCATACCTTCTTCTTTTCTCTGCCAATGAATTTCCTAGCAGCGTAAGGGGACCGACCAACCGACATATTGGAAAAACTATAGGCAGGCATCGTTTGTGCATACATACAGCGCTGGTAGCGGTAGAAACTTGTAACACAAAAGAGCAAGCCATCGCTGAAACACACAGCACATTTTTAAACCCTTCTTTTACTGAACGGGGGAATCTTTGCTACACTATAACTAACATATGCGTGTACTAGTTATAACGAAAGTTGGTAGGAACATTATTTGAACGTAAACCGAGCGATGTATGTAAATTGTTTTTGGATGTGGTTATCCGTTTCAATATGGCGGCCACTCAAAACTCTGGATGCCTATTTGTTTGTTTTATCACAATAACCGTCAAATGCGTGGACCAATTTTAACGAAATTTGACATGGACATTATTTGAACCTAGGCTAAACGACGTCTTAAGCCGCGTGGACAGTGATAATTAGCTATAAAATATAAATAACTATTGAGTATTAATTTGTTACCTGTCTGTCACTAAGAAAAAATATCAATTTCGAATACAAGGAGAAATTATAAGATATTTTAACTTGAAATCCAAATGGAAATCTTAATACTGTAATAATAATAATAAGAATAGTATATCCCGAGATAGCGACTAAACTATTTAAAAAACCTAAAGGCAAAAAAATAAAACATCGAACGGTTCAAAACTTTGGACACGGGTCCTATAAGTTATAATTTATAAGTGTAAGTTCTTCCAACATCTGCATGAAACAATAGTTCACAGCGTATAAACCGAATGGGTAGTAAGACGCAAAGTTAAGTGGTAAAGAGCACCATCTCTTGTGGTGATTATAAACTATTTCAATATAATATATTTTTAGTTCTCAAAATCATCACATTTTTGTTACGTATAATCCAAGGAAGAAATAGGAAAATGGAGGCATTTCACTAAACTGACTTGGCCATAGGCTGGAAACCGTTGATTATTGTTATTATTGTTATTGTTATTATTATTATTATTATTATTATTATTATTATTATTATTATTACCAAAGGATGCGATTATAGGCTGTACAAAGGTTTAGTGGTATAAAAGTGTGGCTTATTCTACGGTTAGTATGGTAATAATTATTAAGTATATAAGTTACCTCCCAAGAATGGTTTCTAAAATATATTAACATATTATAGGCCCATTGTGGGATTTATAACGGCTTAAAACCTTATCGTGTTTTTTCCCCCTCTATTTCTATGAAACTCGATTTTTCGAATCGAATAATATAAAATTCAAATCAATATCATTAACTTACTATCGAAGTTTTGTAGACGCCTAGTAAAAACTTTATTTTTTAAACTATACCACGATTAGAAGAATAATTAGCTATGTTGAGAGACAGAGAGAGAGAGAGAGAGAGAGAGAAAAGTTTTCTCTCAAAAGTTCCAATGTACCATTCCTTTTAAATCAGTCTCTTTTAATGACTTAGATAATGAATGGTGAGGAGAGAATTGTATGGTAAAATAATCCGCGCGCAGTTTGTTTTAAGTCCTCAAGAAGACGCTTCCTAGCACACAATACGACCTTGTTCAATGTCATCGCCTTCACAGAGACCGGTGAACACACACACAATACGTCACACACAATAATACACTCCAACAATGCCTACTTACCGGGGGATAATGATAGCCGAATGACTTGCCCCGTAGGAGGGGGGACTTGAACCGGAAACTTTTAATACAAGCCTCCCCCCCTCTCTTACCCCAAACCAACACGATCTTTCCCTTTTCCGTGGAGTTATATCATTCTTGCAGTTTGGACAGAAAACAATAGGTCGGATTTTTTTTCTAAGCACCGCATCTTACCTACACGTTCGGGTTATACGCCTAGCTGTACTAATTACGCGGATGGTTTAAGGATTAAGAAGGTTTAATTGAGAGGAAGTGCACACGCATTTGCATGACAGGAGAGTTGAAAACGGTTTAAGAAAAACCACCCTCGGTGCACCCGATCTCACCGTCTTCGGTAGTCTAGTCCAACGCGTTTTATACCACGCATCCACCACAGTAGGTCAACAATAGGTAATATAGTATGATCGACATAGAAACAGAATGTGTTGACGTTTGTAATAGGTTTTTTTTTAGCACCGCGTCTTACTACCTGTTCGGGTTGTCCGCATATGTACTATTAACGCTAATGAGTTAGGGATGAGTAAGATCGAATTTTATAGAAAGTGTACCCGCATTTGCGTGGAAGAGAAACAGAGAGTGGGAAACCATTTTGAAAAAAAAAACGCCCACAGTACAGCTGACCAAGATTCGAACTCCAATCTTCCTGTAATTGGCAATACGATCTTAACACGAGAGTGACGCTTTAGTTAGTCAGACCATGCGGCCACCGAAGCGGGTAGACCGGACTGTAGTTAGTCAGTTTTTGCACGCAGGCATCTAGTTTCTTGTGCCTGCATGACGAACTCTATTACCATAATCATATCATTCCCGACTCGCCTCCTTTGTAATGGCTCTCCTTCAACAAAATTGAAGGCTATCCCGCTATTGTCAACATGCTCGGTGTAGTTAAAATAACAAAAGGTAAAAAGATTGAGTTCGATTCAATTCGCAAAATGTTTATTTATCTTCGGTTTACCAATTTGTTATACATGACTGCAACTTCAAAGCACAATTATTATTATTATTATTGGCTTAAATAGCCATGGGTGACCTGGCGGTCTAGGGGTAAGGTGTCAGACTTCTATGCTAGCGGCCGGGGTTCAATCCTCGGTCCCGGCAAAGAT
>CABFOW010001808.1:0-45079 GCA_902141385.1 Timema californicum
AACCACGTGTTTGAATGCTTGAAGGTAGGGAGAAACGTAGATTTATTAGACTGTATCTTCAGAGTAGACACAATTAAATATGCGAATATAGTTTATTTCTCGCATAAATTAATGAATTATAGAATTCTTTTAATTGTAGATGTCCAATCTAACTGATTTACATGCTACAAATTCAATATTAATAACCGAGGGTTCCTCAAATATCCTTCCAATTTTGTGACTAAGATTTTTGTTACTAGTTTTATAGTTTTCAATTTAGTAATTGGTGACAGGAATGGGGCATTATTTATAACCTGCAATTCCCAAAGACACAATTTGATTGAACTAGTAATGGATGCTTTAGAAATATAAATGTTGAGTCTTGTAAAAGTTGTGGAACAATTTATGAGGTTATTATTGAGAAATGTATTTTAGTTTTTAATAACATATTTCTAAACAACTACTGCAAAATTATTAAAGAAATAGTGGTAAAAGCCAAAAATAAATCCTCAGTTCCATAAGATAAGCCATCATAAAAACTTAGACTTTTAAAATTTTTGTTCTTAGTAGTTTGACTGTTTAAAAATTTCATTTGTATAGGTTTACTGACAAAATTTAGTTAACTCTATACATAATTAAGTAGCCTACTTATCATTGTTTATTTTGTAATCAGCTTATTCATTTATAGGATCTTACTTAAATATTATCAGAAATATTGCACATCAGTATTTGGTTTGTGTAGGAGTCGGTGAAAACCTATTTGTTGAGTCCAAAATATTGACTTTATTTTTTATTACCCACTAAATACCTAAAATGTATATAATACAAGAAGAACACAATAAAATAAAGGTGAACTCATTACATAATAATTATAAGTTCAGCCGTGGGGTAAATAAATGTGTGGCAAGAACACGGGATCGTCGTATACCACCATGCAGTTGGTAGTGGCTGGCTGTGCTTGTACTGTGATCTCACGAAACAAGCCTTGAGTTTTTTATGTGGCTTCGGACAAAAACAATTATGGATTTTACATTGAAAAGAAGAACACACTTAACACTTTACACTACTGCCATTGGACAAAGAATTATTGACTCTCTTTTCAAGAAAATCGATTGTGACTGGCAACTCTCCATAACTAGATTCCATCCTATTGTACTTATTTTACTAATATGTGATTATTATTATATTTTAAGATCAATTTTTGATATATGTAATTTTAAAGGGTAGGAATCTTAAATGCTCTTTAAACTTCTTACATCTTAAAAAAAATAACTAGATATCATTATTTTTTCCAGCGATTTCCTGATATTGGAGTTCTCAATAGTTTGTGTTGGGCCATCTGCCATTGAACTCAAACTGTCACTTCAACTGTATTTGTAAATAAGGCCAAGTGTGTAAAATCACATTTTTAAAACATATAATTATAAGTAATTAAAATATTTGAAGAAAGCCAAACGAAAATATGACAATTTTTTACCTTTAGTTATGAAATTAAAGGCTAGATATTTCTGGTACAGTACTTTGGCTTAATGTGAATTTGTTTTTTTCTTTGGGATAGTCTGTTTTTGTATTGCTTTGGAATTATTTGGTTTACAATGGTATTCTCTGGTATTTACTACTATGGTACTATGTTAATTTACTTTTTTTGTATGATTTGTATTTGGTATTAGAGTAAGAATTATTTGAATCCAAAGGAATTCTCTAGCATTTGACTATAGAAATATTGTTATTGCCATATAATTAGATTAATATTCTAATGTGATACATACTGGGCTTCTGTGTTATTTTAACTTAGGTATATACTAGAATTCCATGGTATTTTACTTTGGTACATATCGGTTCTCTGGTATGCAACTCTGGTACTTACTGGGCTTTTCTGGTATTTTATTTTGCTACGCACTGGTATTCTCTGCTATTTTATTTTGCTACATACGGAAATATATTTGGTATTTTGATATGGTACATACTGGGCTTCTCCGGTATTTTACAATGGTACATTCTGGTATTTTACTCTGTTACAAATGGGAATTATATGATATTTACTTTGCTACATACCAGCATTCTTTTGTATCCTACTCTTGTCTCTGTTGAGGTTATCTGATATTTTACTCCGGTCCATGTTTTGGTATTTTATTGTGATCCATTCTTGATTTCTCTGTGATATTCTGTTTTTTATAATGGTCTATGCTTGATTTCACTAAATGGTTCTGGATGCACAGGAAATCTGATATTTATTGAAAGTATATTTTGGTGTTTGGCTTTTTGTTTGAATCGGGAGGAGTCAAGAAAACAGGAAGACAAAAGTGAAGAAATATTATCCCTACACTCTCAACTAGCTACAGCATCATCAAACTTGGAAATTCGGGAAGGAGTGGTAAATACACTAAACGTAATGATGCTGTTTAGTTATTCACTGGTCTGTTAGCATTTTCAATGGAGTATCATGTCCTTGAACTCTATATTTACCCTGAAACCTTGCTAGCTAAGCTTGACAGGTTTTACTATGGTGAAAATGATAAGATAAGCCCTTACAGTAATCGGTCAAGTTAAGACTGCTATTTTTCCTGGTACCTAGATTGTAGATTGCTTAGTGGACATGGGTATCTCGTACTACATGAGCCGCCGATCATACACGGTGGGTGAATCTTTCTTCAGATTTCCACATGGCCCATGAATCATCCCCGACTTTACGATTTTATGAAGGACTGGATAAAGTTCCATTTGTGAAATCTCCGTGCTTATGACACTATTGATTTGGGTGTGCATGATTCTGTCTTGAAGCCATAACAAAATGTGGCCGTAAAGCAAACCACACCTCTGCCACTCTACAATGCACATGTAATACCTACTTTGACCAAAAATAGAGGATTTAGTCAAGAAATGGATCATATTTTTTAGTTTTATATGACAAATCCAAGCAATAATTTCATGTCTGTCTTGAGGCTTTTGTCCAACATTTAATGCCTCTTAAATCTCGGTCCACTTAGAGTTACATGTGAGTGTGATGAACAGATCACGACAACCATATTGACATAGATATGTCATAGTATCCTGGGTCCGCTCGTGTATGTAATGGTGCCTAAAAGTAAAACATGAAGTTAGCACAAACAACCTGCTAAGATCATAAACTTGCTCTTCGCCCTTACACATGTCATCCGGTAGGTGTACATATTTTTCCACTCGCAGATTACTTTGGTTTTAACTCTTGAAATTCAGTCTTTTTGTTTCTATCTTTGCGTACATGTCAACCAAAAACTGTATAAGAAGACTACGATAATGTAAAATATAATAGTTTTCTTAGCACTTTCTTTCCATGATTAAGTAAGAGTAAAAGTTTGAAGCAGAAACATTTTTCTAAAGAAGGGGTTTGGAATTTGGATCAAGCTAGGGAATGCTAATGGAGTATCAATCTTTTCCATGACATAAATAAGAGGGTACTGAATAGTGTCATAATCATGGGGTGTTTCACTGATCCGCACCAACTTAGTGTCAATGCTATGAAGAACGATGTCCAACTTTTCAAACTCCAGCCCCATCATCACCAAACCGCTTAGTTCAGCTGAAAGTTTTCGGTCCGCGTGAATCACAACTTTAAACTCTTGACCTTCTGTGGAATTCTTCATTGCTGTTTTAAAATCTCATAAGTAAGGATTGTGATCATGCAGAACTTATTGTAGCTGTCCAACTAACCAGGGCTTCAGAAAGGAGAAGATATTGGACCGAATTTCTGCCTCTTTTTCATAGTTGCCAATAAAATATATTTGTAAAAATGAGAGGTTTTGATTGTGATGAAGATAACAAACTTCTTATCCTGTGGTAAACCTGCCCATAAACCTTAAACGTTGGAATAAAATTTCCCTCGTGTACTTCCTTAGCGCCAAATGACTTCATTTTAAAACATCCATTATACTTCCAAACGTTTGTAAAAAAAATGCTGAGACTCGGGATGATTATTAGTAAGGAGGCTGTAGAAAGAATAACGAGGTTGTTCAATTGGAGGAAGATGTACCTTGCCATTGTTACAAGATAGACCAGGACTTCCTTCTTTCCACTTTTTCGTGTGACACCACTTGCATTAGACTTTCTGTCCAATAGAATGAACTTCGTCATTACTGTAGTCTGTATTGCAGTCTTACTTTAATACTAAAAAAAGGTATTTTCCATGTGACTAATCATTAATTTTCATTGTATAACCTAACATATTCTTGATTGACTTTGGGATGTTTGTTTGCATATCTGGATAGGAAGCTCTCTTTACATCAGGATTTGCCTCGTTGTATCTTTTAACTGTGCTCTATTCACATCAAGATTTTTCTCAGTGTATTTCCTGACAGTCTCCCTATGGAAATTAGTATTTTTTTAGTGTACTCTTTAACAGCCTTGGTAATAATATATGGATTTTTCTCGTCATATGCCTGTACTAACTGCCTATGAACATAGGATTTTTTTTTCATTATATATTTTTTCTAACTCCATAGGTTTTTTTTCTTTTTATTTTATTGGGAATCTAGCATGACGCATCATTCCTATTTTTATTTTTCTCATTGGAAGATCTTTGGAACTGTTGTCCTAGTCGGGGGGAGAATTCAGATCATCATCAGGCACAACAGAAAGACACTGGTTTTTAGGAAGAGGAGGGTAAGATAAATCAGTTAAAGGAAATTCATCATGGGTTTTGTCAATGGCAGAGAGCTGGACAACAATACTTGCAGGACTGGATACATCTAGTGATGTAAGGATAGGGCGAGCAACAATGAGTGGTTTTGAAGAGTAGGAACTTACTGAGCCGCTTAAAATGCGATGACATATGGGAACAGAACACAAAAGATACATCTAGTGATGTAAGGATAGGGCGAGCAACAATGAGTGGTTTTGAAGAGTAGGAACTTACTGAGGTATGAGCCGCTTAAAATGCGATGACATATGGGAAAAGAACACAAAACCTAATATAGGCCTTCCCATAAACAAGCTCTTCATGCTGTATAATCACCTTGTCATCACGATACACCACCAGATGGTAAGGGCATATTTCATCAGCAGCCCTAATTTCACATTGGGTGGCGTATGTGGTGCACGAAATATATTAGTCTGGTACTCAATCTTGGTTCAGTACATGTTACCATAGTGCATCACAGTGAACTCTTGAAACCATTTCCGAATGTTATAAATGTGCTGTACGACACTCATCCGCACCTGAGACGCCAGGGAGTCAGTGACAAACATGAAGTAAGATAGGGAATAAATAAAAACACAATCCGTCTTGTTTTTTAGGCACAATACGGTGAGGGACCACTACGCCATCAATATCAATGAGCTCCATGCTTAATTTTGTGTATTGGGAAAAGAAAAGCATAATAGAGGTAGCTTTGAAAAATAATCTGTGTATTGTTAGGTATTTGGGAAATGAAACAAATAAAAAATTTGTCGCAAAATAAGAATAAGTAGAAAGTGTCCCTCTAAGATAATATCAGCGAGAAAATTTCTAAAAATTCTAAATAATCAAAGCAGAGAAAAAAATAATCTTGAAATTACAACTCCTTCATATCTTAAAACAAAACTATACTTTATTGAACGGTAGGTTAAAACAAAACTGACAGGATTTCAAAAAACTTCTAAAACCAAAGAAAACAACAACTCTAAAACCCCTTAAAACTTCTATACAGGAACGTAAGGTAAAAAGGTCATTAATATGATCTCTATGTATATGAAGAGAATATTATTTTAAAATGGAATACCAAAAATGAAAAAAAAAGCCTGTTAGCTGTGATAAAAATGAATCAAAAATAAAAGTAGGTATTTTGAAATAGAAAATATATGGAAAAGCTAAATTGGACATGAAGAGAAAATAAAGTAAGAAAACAGGTTGACACAGGTGTATAGTAGTGGAGTAGTGACTTGATTGAACCTGGAATGTAATTATAGTGTTTTGATCAAAATGACTGAAATAAAAGCAGGTAAAGTCAAAGTCATAAATATTCATACACTCTTGTATATTAATTTTATTTACATTCTAATATGTGGGTGTACAATTTTTATTGTTTTCAAATAAATATATTTACCCATATGGGGCTTTAGAACAAATAAAACCCTATCTATGAAATATAAATTATGTAAAAACTTCGTGTAAGCTGTAAAATAAATAAATGTAATCAAAACATGCAGTCAAAAGTATTTGTACACTGTACTTTGGCCTGTAGTCCTTACACATTAAAAACAATTGATAAATTTATTTCACAACTCAGTTCAATTCAAAACATTCCTTATACACCTCATTTCTTTTATAAACACTTGAAGTTAAATATTAATGCAAAGTTTATATTTAGAAAAAAAAAATTGACATTGAGACAGCAATCCAAGGAAACAAGGGAATAGGAAATAAAAAATTTCATACGCTTACATAAAGAATGGTGGTCGCTATGGGAAATCAGAATTTTTTTTAACAGACACCACATAACTGTTAAAGACATAGTTGACCTATACGTGATAAGCAAAACTAATAAACGACTTTAGGTTTGAAGCCAGTTTTAGGCTGCTTGGAAGGTGAATTTTACAAAAAGCATTTTATAATGCACCTCTACAGTGAATGATAAATCATCATGGGAAAAGAGAGTAGAAGACGAATCACCATGTGAAAATAAGGGAGAATAAACGTGTTTTGGCCTTATAACAGTTTTAGGCCTCATAGAATATACATTTTTGAGAACCATTTCTTAGTGAACATTGAACATATGAGACAAACCGCCATGCAAAATTTCAGCACTCTTTGTCTTGTTACCCTGGAAATAAACTGATAAATGGGTTTAGGGCTTAGGCCAATTTTAGTTTTCTTAGCAGTAGAATATTTTTTAATCCCTCATAGTGCTCCTCTACAGTATAAGAAGAACCACCATGCAAAATTTCAGCTTCCTAGGCCTTGTTGTTGAGATACAGTGATCAGTGTGTAAGTGAGTTACTTAGTGACTTTAATAGATATAGATGTGGGCCTATTATTAGTAAATTATATCATATTTGGAAGAAGGTACAGGAATGGTGGATATAAACATATAAAAGGAACAAATAATACAATGTGGCTTTTACAATGAAAAGATGAACACAGTTCACACTTTATATTGTTGCCATTGGACAAAAGGGTAATTAAAGGCTGCCTCTTGAAAATATTGATCGTTATCGCCCGTTCCCCTGGCCTAGGTTCATTCTACAGGAACTTAACAGGAGGAGTGAGAAATGAGCAATGCAACTTCCTATAAAAGGAAATTCATATAGAATGAAATAATACTTCCATAGGAACCTGTAAAAGATATGACATAAGGGCAAACATAAGAAATTGAAAATTGGATGCGTGTATACAATATATTTCAATAAGGAAAATATCTTTAGTATTTTTATATGTTTCAATCAACATTTCCTGTGTCTTTTTTCAAATATAATACAATTACCGCTTAATGCAAAAAGAAGCTTTCCTTATAGAGTTATATTTCTATATTATTAGATCGCTTACTACTCATATTAATATGAATATAAACAAACAGTTATATCTTAAACATAACTAAACTACATATCTTTAATGTTTGTTTATTAAATTTATAAAAAAGAATTTTATTAACAGTTTTGATTATTTATTTATACTTTGCAATTTTGCATTTTTAACTCTTGTCAAGGAATGTGGCGGGAAGAAAGCTTTTTAAGGTTTTGAAAGAAAAAGTTGGTCAGGATGCTAGTACTCGAGTAAAAGTTTCTACAAAAGCTAATTATACATATAATACCTGCCTAATACAGACTTAAAACATTTACCCAAATAGGCATTAAGTGAGAACTTTAACATAAAATGAACACAATTCGTTACAGATTAATTAAACAATAGTGTTAATTTCTTTTTTTCACTATAGTTTTTTCATGAATAAGTGGTTTATTCGTTTGAACACTTATAATAATAATGTAAATGAATAAAGATATGAAGGCTGCCTCTTATAGAAAATAGATCGTAAACACACATTCTCGTGAACTAAGTGTTGCTCTTTCTGAATCCCAGTGTGCATTCTTAAATTTACAATACTATGTTCATCAGAGAAAAATGAAGTTTTTTATCCTTCTTATAGTTAATGCTTTTTACACATCTGTACTCAGATGTTATGTATATAAATTGCCAAAGAGATATACTCTTTCATTGTAGATTTACACGGCCTTTGTTACAAGTATGTTATTAATATTTTGTATGTTACTTTCAGTTGTCTTTCAAGAATCAAGATATTCAAAAATTGATTTATTCACTCAAGTCTGTACAAACAGAGCTCACACAGCTTCAAAATATTCACCAAGAATGTGGAAATGCAACATTAGCAATTAAACAACTGAATGCAGCCCAAAATGAGATTCAAGCATTAAAAACAAAGATAACCACTTTTGAAGCTCAGGTAAGGGACATGATTCAGTTATTGGAAAAATTATATGGTGTATAAGTAGAAGTATTTTATGGTAACTATTTTCATGATACAACATTTTTGTGAATTATTGCTTATATGTACATTTTATTTCTTTAAAATTTATTAATCTTGAAAGATGACCAAAATATTTTCAAATAAGTGAGTTATTGACCAGTCAAGAACATACTAATTTATTTATTTATTTGAAATCATTACACTTAAATGGTTGTTAATTATTAATATAAATAAATACTTTTATACTATATACTCTTTTTCTGTATAATAGGATTAAATATTGTTTATCACAAGTGTTAGGAAAATAGCAAAGAATTTTAAGAAGGAAAAATGCAGGGAAGGCTGGAGAGAAGGGAATTGAGAAATGAAGAAGGGAGACGACTTCTAAAGCTGTTCTCATGAACTTTATTAAACTTTGGAAACTTCTTCTTTAAGAAGAGCAGAGATACACACAATATAGTACAGTACAGTCAAGTTGGTGTACAAAAGTGAGAGATTGACTATTTCAAAGTAAGGAGTGGCCTCTAACCACTTCTTCATAATTGTAATGGAAATAATCATGAATAGAGTGGAAAGAAAATTTGTTGAGGATAATGTGAAATCAATATACACACATTTGTGGATGACTTAATAAAATGAAGAGACGTGTAATAGAAAGTACTGGAACAGTTGCAATAACGTAATGATATTATATTTGGAAGAAGGTGTAGGAAAGGTTGATATAAATATATAAACGGGGGACAAACACAATATGGCTTTTAATGACTATTTCAAAGTAAGGAGTGGCCTCTCACCACTTCTTCATAATTGTAATGGAAATAATCATGAATAGAGTGGAAAGAAAATTTGTTGAGGATAATGTGAAATCAATAAACACTCATTTGTGGATGTCTTAATAAAATGAGAAGACGTGTAAGTGTAAGTACAGGAACATTTACAATATAAGAATGAGTTAATGAAATATAATGGGATAAAACTTAGCATGGTGAAGAATGAATTGAGTGTTTTGACACGGAAGAGGATTAGTTCTAGAAAGGTTACACAACTGGTTGGTGTACATACGAATCCATTAAAGAGCATGTACATTATCTTGGAAGCATGTATTTGTAGAGGCATTTTAAAAGGAAAGATCTAATTATAAGAGGGCAGTAAGGAGAGAGTTTTGCAGGTGTGTAAGATAACTGCTTTGGTAAAGATATGTACCCTCGAAGTGTAAATAATAAGTTGTTCTTCATACCCATAGTTACATATGCAACAATAACCTGGACATTGGATGGAAAATAAAAAAGTAAGGCTGACGACATGCGATAGAAGTTTCAGAAGAGCATTCTAACTATTACGAGGAAAAATAGGACTCTAAATATAGATATTTGGCCATGATTTGGGCTACAGGGTGTACTTGAGATATTAGAAGAAACATTGGCTAAGGGGTATAGACATATAATGATAATGCGAAAGTAAATAATCACAAAGAGAGTGATTGATTTACAGTGTGAACTAAAAATACTACAAAGAAATCGAATAAGAAATGGAAGGATTAGATAACAGTCTGTGTGTAAGTAAAAGGAGAAGAATAGATAAAGAGTAAGAGAGGAAGCATGGTGCTAAGAAAGAGGAAAATGGAGGCATTTCTCTAAACTGACTGGCCATACACTAAATACAACCAGTTTATGATGTTGATGGTGGTGGTGGTGAAAATATATACCTGGATTAAAGTTTTTATTCGATTTATTACTACTACTACCAACATTTCTATGAAGGCTAATTTTAATATGTATTCTATTTACTTGTTCACTTTTCATAAAGGAGCAAGTAGTTATTCTGGTTAGACAATCATCAACTTTCGAAATCAACAAGAAAGCTATTTTTAAACTATATATTACCCTAACTACTGATTATTTGTCAACACCTTTATACAAATCTAGCATAAAGTAATTTTTTTTATCAATGTTATCAAATTTTTATACAAAATAAATTTATGGTCTGAATTTTGACTTTATTTTATTAGGAATATTGTAAGTTTATGGTATGCTTTATAAAATTATATATTTTGAATTGCTTTACATCTTTAAATTGTATTAGGGGTCACCTTCCTTAATGTTACTATTAAATCTAGGTACGGCAATTTAACAATAACAAGTAAAAAAAACCTAATAGGTTTTTTCTCTCTACGTTAACTTTCTTTTTTCTTTATGATGAAATTGTATTATATTTGGATTAAGGTACAGGAATGTTGTATATGAATATATAAGCGAGGACAAACCAAGGCCGCACTAGATAAATGGGTTTCAAGGCTCCCTTCCCACTGCCACTTTACTCGACGCGCCCAAACCTTAGCATTGAGCATTGCCAGCCAGTTTCCACCTCTCTGATAACATGATGAAATTTCCATGTTTACACTCCTTATTTGGATTCTTATTTATAGTAATGCCCTCGTCATGTTGCGTTCCCGATTCCAAAAATAACTACAGTAATTCCAAATCCCTACAGATATCGGCTTTTCAATTTCCTAATAATGAAGTCTTAAAACAAAAATGGCCCTCAACTATTCGTCGAGCTGGTTTTGTACCAAGCAAACGTTCCGTCGTGCCTGTAGAACATTTCGATGAACGTTTTGTTATCTGAGAAGATTTCGTAAATTGATCCAGTGGATCAATTTTGAAAGTAAAACCGGACCATTTAAAAAATAGATATGATTAAATAGGTCAAATTAATTAAAGAAAAGATTTTTTTTTTTTACATAGGTGCAATAGCATTTTGAAAAGTGTGTATGCCACGATTGCCGTGAGTAATTACTTTTATCCGTTTCAGGTCTATTATCACTTACACACGACTGCATCAAATCACCTGTACAACCTAATGTCGTGTGAACGCCTCTTCAAGGTGACAAACATGATTCCCTCGCAAATATGTGCTGTATTATTTTGGCTTTAGAACGAACTATTAATGCTATCAATATATTGAAGTTTACAGACAACATCACCCAGAAAATCATGTTACAACTGACCTGAAACTAACGGTCATGCATAAACTACTATGGCTGACCCGTCATAGACGTCATCTAGTTTTATTTCCAAGCTGTTCATGAACCATGTAGTTATTGAAAATGAAATCAATGAAATTTTATTAAATGCGGAATCTGATGATGAATAGATTTATTATAAGAGTAATAATTATTTTGAAAATGAGGACCATATAGAATCAAACAATATTGTTAGTGACATTACTTTACATGAAGAACTACCTCCTGATATCGAACCAGACTTATTTATTTCTACACAGACTACTGACGAACTTACAAATCAACTAAAAAAAAATGACAATAAATATCCCAGCTAAGTGAAAATGTACTTATACTAATTGATAATAACCTAGTTCTGACAATGAATTTTACCCCATCAATAATTATTTTGGTGATTCTAATTTCGGCATAAAATCTAATATTTTTACCGATGAAACTTATTTTGCGGGCTATTTTAAAACACTTTTTACGGCAGAAATTGTTAAAATCTTTGTATTTGAATCTAATAGATATTATGATAAGTTTCCACTACAATTTTTCTTCCACCAGTTTTAAATTTGAAAAATTAGGGATTTAAATTAGATTTACACATTAATAAGTAACCATTCTAATGGCCAGAAATGAAAATAAAAATATGATAAAAAAGTTCTGGTCAACGAACAGACTTTTGTACACACCCATAATTTCTGAAACCATGGGCATAGACCGATCGATACCTTAATACCCTCAGTATGCTTCATAACCTAGTCAGTGCATGAATTCTGTTTTTTAGAATGTTAGTGCCAAAGAGTTAAGGGATAATGTACATTCAGAAGTTCTTTCATGACAATAAAATGGTTACTTCAATGATATTGACTGAGAGTCCCTCAAATATTCTTCCGACTTTGTCACTAGGATTTTAGTTACTGGGTTTAAAATTTTCAATTTAGTAATTGGTGAGAGGAATGGGGCATTATTTCTAACCTGCAATTCCCAAAGACACAATTTGATTGAACTAGTAATGGCTACTTTAGAAATGTAAATGTTGAGTCTTGTAAAAGTTGTGGAACAATTTATGAGGTTATTATTGAGAAATGTATTTTAGTTTTTAGTAACATATTTCTAAACAAATACTGCAAAATTATTAAGGCAATAGTGGTAAAAGACAAAAATAAATCTTCAGTTCCAAAAGATAAGCCATCGAAAAAACTAAAAATTTTAAAATGTTAGTTCTTAGTTTGACTGTTTAAAAATTTCATTTGTATAGGTTTACAGACAAAATTTAGTTAACTCTATACATAATTAAGTAGCCTATCATTGTTTATTTTGTAATCAGCTTATTCATTTATTGGATCTTACATAAATATTATCAGAAATATTGAACATTAGTATTTGTTTTGTGTAGGAGTCAGTGAAAACCTATTTGTTAAGACCAAAATATTGTCTTTATTTTATATTATTCTCTAAATACCTAAAATGTACTAACACAAGGAGCAACACAATAAAATAAAAGTGAACTAATTACATGTTAATTATAAATTGAGCTGTAGGGTAAATAAATATGTGGCAAGAAAACGGGAGCGTCGTGTACCACCATGCAGTTGGTAGCGGCTGGTCGGGCTCGTACTGTGATCTCACGAAACAATCCTTTAGGTTTTTATATATATTATGGCTTTGGACAAACACTTAACGGATTTTACAATGAAAAAAAGAACACACTACACACTCTACATTACTACCATTGTACAAAGGTGTAATGATTGTTTCTTCAAGAAAATGTATCATTACCGCCCAATAGTCTGAACTGGTTTTCATTCTAACGAATGTCATCAGGAGTGTGTGTAAAATGCATAAATCAACTTCCTAAAAGAGGAAATTTTAAATACACAAAAGGTAGAAAAATATAATTTCTAGAGAATAACAAGATATAAATAAATATGTAAAGTGAATAAAATAAAGGACAAAAACACTGAAATGGACATTGGATGTAAATATGTAATACTGTATTTCTTTGATTCTTAGACGCCATCTATTGAAAGACACACATTAATTTTTCTAAACCTCCCAACAGAAAAAGCTTTGTTTTTAAGAAAATAAATAAAAGACACCAAAATATTATTTATTTTTATATATAGTAAATATTTTCATTACAGAATTCAATTATCTAACAACAATAATATCTTATTTATCATTATGTATGTATTTCATCACTTTCTTCTGAATAAATATCAATCTTATTCTTCTTTACTTACCCATACAATATCGTCTTCTGATTCAAATAACTGTGATTTTAAGATGCCAATCATTCTAAGACGCACCTTGTTTTAGAGACGTTTGAATTGGAAAAAAATAAGTGCACCTTAGAATCAAATAAATATGGTATATCTTTATAAAGAAAACCTCTTTTAATTTAATGAGGTAATTGTATTATATTGTGAAGAAGGTACATCAAAGAGTATATAAACATATAAAAGTAACAAACACGAAATGGCTTTTACAATTAAAAGAAGAAGACAATTCACACTTAACACTTTACACTACTGCCATTGGACAAAGAATTATTGGCTTTCTTTTCAAGAAAATCGATTGTGACTGGCAACTCTCCATAACTAGATTTCATCCTATTCTACTTATTCTACTAATATGTACTTATTATTATAATTTAAGATTAATTTTTGATATATGTAATTTTAAAAGGTAGGAATCGTAAATGCTCTTCAAACTTCTTACACCTTAAAAAAAATATATATATATATCATTATTTTTTCCAGCGATTTTCTGGTATTGGAGTTCTCATGAGTTGGGCCATCTGCCATTGAACTCAAACCATCACTTCAACTGTATTTGTAAATAAGGCCAAGTGTGTAAAATCACATTTTTAAAACATAGAAATATAAATAAGTAAAATATTTGAAGAAAGCCAAACGAAAATATGACAATTTTTTACCTTTAGTTATGAAATTAAAGGCTGGGTATTTCTGGTACAGTACTTTGGCTTAATGTGAATTTGTTTTTTTCTTTGGGATAGTCTGTTTTTGTATTGCTTTTGAATTATTTGGTTTGCAATGGTATTCTCTGGTATTTACTTTGTGGTACTATGTTAATATACTTTTTATTGGTCTGATTTGCATTGTTTGGTGTATTAGAGTATGGAATGATTTGTATGCAAAGGAATTCTCTAGCATTCAACTATAGAAATATTGTTATTTCCATATAATTAATTTAATATTTTACTCTGATACATACCGGGCTTCTCTGTTATTTTATTTTGGTATATACTGGAATTCTCTGGTATTTTACTTTGGTACTTTTCGGTTCTCTGGTATATGACTTTGGTACTTACTGGGCTTTTCTGGTATTTTATTTTGCTACACACTGGTATTCTATGCTATTTTATTTTGCTATACTGAAATATATTTGGTATTTTGATATGGTACATACTTGGCTTCTCTGGTATTTTACAATGGTACATTCTGGTATTTTACTCTGCTACGAATGGGACTTATCTGGTATTTATTTTGTTACATATCAGGCTTCTTTTGTATTCTACTCTTGTCTGTGTTGAGGCTGTCTGATATTTTACTCTGGTCTATGTGGTTTTCTCTGTGTTATTCTGTTATTTTACTCCAGTCTATCTTTTGGTATCTTATTGTGCCCATGCTGGTTTTCTCTGTGTTATTCTGTTATTTTACTCCAGTCCATGTTTTGGTATCTTATTGTGATCCATGCTTGGTTTCTCTGTGATATTCTGTTATTTTATATTGGCCCATGCTTGGTTTCTCTAAATGGCTCTGGATGCACAAGAAATCTAATATTTATTGAAACTATATTTTAGTGTTTGGTTTTTTGTTTGAATCAGGAGGAGCCAAGAAAACCGGAGGACAAAAGTGAAGAAATATTATCCCTACACTCTCAACTAGCTACTGCCACATCAAACTTGAAGGCTCGGGAAGGAGTGGTAAATACACTAAACTTAATTGTGTTGTTTATTTATTCACTGGTATATTAGCATTTTCTATGGTGTTATCATGTCCTGGAACTCTATATTTACCCTGAAACCTTGCTAGCTAAGCTTGACAGGATTTACTATGGTGCAACTGATAAGATAGGGCCTTACTGTAATCGGTCAAGTTAAGACTGCTATTTTTCATGGTAACCAGATTGTACATAACATTTTTTGGAAAATATGTATTTGTTTAGAAATTCAAAAAGTAATGAAATTGTTAGTTGCCTGTTTGAAACAGCAAAAGAGTCATAGTAGGTTTTATCCTTATCTTAGAATCCTTTGAATATATTAATTGAAATTATCAGAGAGAATACTTTCATACCCCGAACTAGTTGATGTCTTATTCAACTTGTGAGAGAAGGACACTTGTGAAGGCAAGTAACACACACGGAGGTTGCAATTAAAGATGATTTGTGAGATACACACAAAATAGCTATTCAAACATGACTAATGAAATATAAAATTATTTACCAATGTAATAATATTTATTTATTTGTAGTATTTATAACAAATATATTTAATCAAAGTGTTTTACTTGATGAAAGTGAATAATATCTGTGTTTTTCTGATTTCAGATTGCTAACCAGGAAGAAATGATTAATATTCTTCAAGAGTCTTGTAAACTTCATGAAAAGGAGATTAAAGAACTTCAAACCAAAACAAATAAACTTGTATGTTATTTGTATTAATTTTTTATTTGAGATGGGCTATATCTACTATTTCTCACATCTAAATATTTATTCTACCATAAATCCAAATAAATATCTTAGCATAGATATACGTTTAGATTTCTCACATTGTACATAATAACAATTTTACTCTACAATTCTTATTTTGTTCACATTAATTCCTTAGTTATAATAGAAAATATAGCTCATATTATTATTAGCTGTAATGTGATCTCACATTTAGCTAAGTATTATATTAATGGCCTAGCAACCTATTTTAAGATTTCTCCATTTTTTGTTGTGCTACTACACTAACACTAAAACAAAATTCTGATTCAAAATTTGAAGGAAAAAAATCTCGAATAACTGTTTTTTGTTTGTTGTTTATTTGTGAATCCTTATATTATGAATATCTTTAAGGATTTGATGATTCAAAGAAACAATCCAAGTTTTTTAAATTGATTATTTATAGTGTATTTGCTTGCTTTGCAAATTAACTGTGTTGTTTTATGATATTTCAGTTGTCTTATTATCATCATCATCAAATGCTTCCAGCCTGTGACCAGGTCACTTTTGTAAAATGCGTCCATCTTACTCTTTCCTTCCATCATTCTTCCTCCTTTATTACAATTCTTCCTTATTTATTTACTTTCTCTTTGTTCTAAAGTTTGTACTTTTTTCAGGTAAAGGAAAGGGAACAAGTAGATGAAGAACACAAAAAACTAAAATTTGAGGTAAGCTATATTCTTTGTAATATAAATAGGCTTACATTTATTAGTAGGATCACAATTTTAATAACACATCTACACTTTTAGGTAATATTTAAAATGCAAAAGGTAAAAACTACAATTAGCTCACATTATAAAACTTGACAAATGGTCTACACTAAAATCTAAGCACTAATGGATCCAGGGGAGATCTGCACCTCATCCTTCTTCCCTTTAAGTCATTTACAAAAATACAAAAAATCATTACACTTTGGGATTTTTTTTAACCAAGAATCAAACAGGTTTAAGTATACCATCAAGTATTGTTGCCCTTTGTTTGGCAATTCACAGAGCTCATCGTTAGGCTAATTTGTGGCTATCCATCAGTGAGGTATTATATTGATTGGAAAAAAATAGATGAAAAATATATGCCTTTGTTGCTCGATCTTCCTTGTGGTCTTCTGCAAAAACTTAGTCTTTGATTCAGTGCTATTAGGGTCCATCAAGATTGGCACTTCCATGAAACGTTATTCTAGTAGCATTTCATGTACAAAAATGTACAGATGTTCTGCAGGTGAATACAAAACAACAATTTGAACAGTGATGTTGAAAACTAAAGTGATGAGAATGACTTGGAAGATCATATATAAGATCATATGCTTCTTCAATATATTCTACTTTTTTTTTGTACTTCCCTAAATTAATTGTATTAACTATTAATATATATTTTTATTTGTAACCCTTCTAGTAACTACTCTTTGATATAATTTAGAGCACATCATAAATGCATCTTACCTATTACATTGACCACATACCCTAAACTAGCTTTAAATATTTTTTGAAGTTAATGCTTCTGTCCCTTTAATATTGTTGAAAGGGAATTGTACACCTTAATTTTTTGATGTTACTGTAAATCATCATCATCAATCATCATCATCATCATTATTAACTGTTTCCAGCCTGTGCCCAGGTCTGTTTAATAAAATACCTCCATCTCCCTCTGTCCTTCCACCATTCTTCCTCCTGCACGCTCTTCCACTATTCTCCTTTCACTTGCACACTTGTTGCTATCTGCTCCTCCCATCTCTTCCTTTGTTTCTCTTTTAGTCTCTTCCCCAAATACTTTATATTCATTAATCTTCTTAGAATGCTTTCCCTTTACATCCTCATTACATGTCCATGCCACTCACCCTTGTTTCCTCAACTATCTCATGTACCCCCTGTACCCCAACTCCTGACCTCACATCTTAATTCCTAATCCTATCTCTTCTGGTGACAGCTAGCATGCTCCTCAAAATTTTCATTCCCATGGCCTCCATTTTCCTTATTTCTCTTTTACCCAAAGTCCAAGTTTCTGCTACATACATTACTATGGGTATGAAGTATGCTCTAGACAACACTTCCTTACACTTCAGAGTTACTTCTCTTTTCTATAGTAGGTCTCTTACACACCTGTAAAAAAATTCTCCCTGCTGCTCTTGTCTCACTATATCTTCTCTTATGCCCCCTTTTTCCTCAATCACACTACTAAGATGCTTTATGCTCCTTGCTTCTTTCAAATCTACTCCATCAAATTATATCACCTTTCTTGTCCTTGTTCTCTGCCTTGTGATCACCATCACATCACTTTTTGCCATACTAAAATTCATTCCACACTTTTTCACTTCCTCACTTCGTTCCTGTACTTCCTCTTCTTTTCTCCCCCCATAGTATCAAGTCATCTGCAAACATAATTGCTTTCATTTTCTTCTCACCCAATTTCCATGGTACTTTATTCATGATCATTTCTATCACCAATAAAAATAGTAATTGTGAGAGGGCACTTCCCTGGTTGACTTCCTTTTTTTAATTGGAACCACTCTGTCCACCCTCTCTATGTCTTTACACAACTCAGATTGATTATTAGCATACACATTTCTTACTCTCCTAGCCACTCCTCTTTCTACTCCATCCTCCTCTATTGCTTTATATACTTTCTATCTATCCACGTTATCATAACCTTTTTTACATCAATAAATGCCATTGGCAGTTTCTTTACAAACTCATATCTCTTTTCCATCAACTATCTAATTCCAAATATTAAATCTATCTTTGACCTCTTCTCTCTGAACCCATGTTGTTCCACTCTCCATCTTCCATTCACGATTTTCCTCACTCTCCTTTCCAGAATATTTTCTTACATTTTCAGGCATTGACATATCTTCCTATCCTCTTTCATGAATATTGGTAATATAATACCTTTTGTCCAATCCTTTGGCACCTTTTTCTCCCTCCACACTGCCCTTAATGACACCCTCTCCTCCTTTTGGCATAAGAACAACAAGTGATCCAATCACAGCCTTTTAGTCCTGAATGGTCCACTTATTTATAAAAATGTATTACTAGCTCTGCAATTGTAATTGTCAGGCCTTCAAGCAGTGCAGAAACATACAGGGAAAAGGATATTGTATATAATAAAGTATATCCATACTTGACCAGTTGTTTCTACCCCTAGTATGATGGTCAGCAAGCACAACTGTTGGGTCTTCAGGAGGTGCTCCTAGCCACCAAGCAGCAGCTACAGGACATGCAAGGGAAAGGATATGAAGTGAGTGTCTCTCAGGGTTGGGGATGGAATCATGACAACCAGCACACACACATCGGCAAACACCATGTGCATGACGTGTGATTATTAATAATATTTCACCACTACAATGACTAACATCTTTTATTCTTATGATACAATTAGTTTGAGTTGTTGTTTATTTATTAGTTCAAATTCATGCCAGAAATTGCAAGTGGGGTGTATAGTAATATAGTTGAACATTTTATTAGCATTGGTCTGGCACTATCCTAGTGTTCAGGTCTTTGAATTGGCTATACTCTTAAGCTCATTTCTGTTAAAGGAAAATATACATTTTAATTTTCCTTCTTAGAATCTTGGAACTTAAATTTGTTTGGGTTATCTTTCAACATTGAGGTTCCAGTCAAATAATTTCTGAAGGGTTTTGTTAAAAAACACTTGACCACCTCCATTATTCCACTAAAATAAGCTGCTTTTTGCCTTTTTCATGTATATGCTAGCTTTTGGAAAATTAATCATTAGCTGTTATTTTTCTTTCACATTGAAAAATAAAATAAATAATTTTACATTATTTTAAGTAAGATGAAATAGGAGTCATAGAAAGTGAATCACTCAAATCAAGACTTTGAGGAATGTTGAAAGCTTTTGTTTTGATATTATATAAATAATTTTGTTTTGAGTATTGTGCAATAAATAAATTGATAGAATAGTAAGCAAATAATTTAGCACAAATAAAAGTAAAAACACTAACATATATATTTATACACACTTCAATGTTTCAATGCTACTCTAGCATCTTACTAATACTACTTCTACTACTACTTCCTGAGGAAGATGCTATAATAACATCAAAATATTGAAGTGTGTGTAGATATGTGTTAATGTTTTTACTTTTAATTGTTCTGTATTATTTTCCTATTATTCTATCAGTTTATTTATTACAAATTGTTTTTTCTCAATGCACTTTATTTCATATATATTGTTTCAAGTAATGTGAAAGTCGCCAATAGTTTATGTTTTAACTGATCGATCAAAACATCTCACTTATTTTATATTCAAAAAAAGACATTCAAATGTCTTGAAATGAAAAGATTTATCCACTTATTTAAAGTATACGAATTCTTATGTGCAGATAAAACTCGGAACACAAATATCAAGTGTGCATTCATTTGAATGCCATGTCTTTTATGGCCTTTCTTAACCAAATGAAAATATTTAAATAATCTTTTCATATTGTTTTTTTTAGCAATTTGTCAATATTCTTTTTTATTTAACATTGAGGATTATTGCAGGATTAAAGATTTTCTTCATAATGAGCTTAGAAATATTAATATATTTACAGTTAACTAGTTATAGTACCTTCAAAACCATTAATTAGTATTAGGAATACAAATAGTTTTTTTAACACCCAATATTTAAATACTATCTGTCTTTCATTTATTTGCAATTATAAAATATTTCAAACGGTTTGGTAAGAGTTAATTTTGTAAAAATAATGTATTTGATAGGAAATCATATATTTCTGTTAATTTATTCAAACTTTTAAATATCCACACAAAAATAGCAATTAATACCACTGTGCTACCAAGTGTTCATCAAGTCCCCAATCCTGTAGAATGCTGTAGCTAATTCTTGTAATGCTAAAGTAGTTATAGTTTAACAAAATCTGCATGTAATGAAACTAGATTTTGTAATATTAATCATTGCCATACCTATCCCTATGTCGCTGCCGGAAATTTGACAAAATATTTAATAATAACTGCCCTATTTATGGTTTAGACAATAATGATATGACAAAAGATCTACAATTAGTATTTTAATGTCCAAGTATATAACGTTGCAGCATTTGAATCATTATACAAGGAATAGGGAATTCAGATAAGAAACAAATTCAATTTTTATATTTTCTTTATATTTTCTCAAATCTCGTACCCCACACCGAGGCCCCATCTCCCGTCAAGACCTCGTTCGCCTTTGGGGTCCGAGGTTCGGAAATTTTTATTTTACAAAACAAAGGATGATGTTATCATGAATAAATTTTGTATCTCTCAATATAATACAGAGATACGAAATTTATTCATGATAACATCATCCTTTGTTTTGTAAAATAATAGTTTTAAATGTAATTGACTCAAAGTCTACAATATTTAAAATGTATTGATCTTTTTAGATGTTTGTTATGATTTCAAGATTTCTTTATTGTAATGTGTCTTAACTTGTAATTATTATTACCAATATCTCCAAATATTAATCAAATATTGTGCATTTATATTACTAGATCACATTACACATTTATGTCTTTCACGTTAAATTAATACAATTGTACAACTGAACCTCACTAAAAATTGAATTTTTTTGTATAAATAATAATAATATTGTTTTTGAGACAAATGGTTACTAACACCTGAGACTTAAAATAAATTCAGAATCCATCGTATCACAGATGATTTGGTACCACGTTAAAAGACTAAGTAGCTTTAGCCTGACTGGGATTTTATAACTAATTCCTACAAACATTAATTTCTGTGAAATTATTATGCCTTAAATATTTTAAAACTATAATTAGATAGGATATAAATAACAACTATCATCAAATTGACTCTATTTTTTAAAATAAAACTGCTTTTCAAACAATTTTATACATTTTCATAAGCTAATTCACTAATAAAAGATAAGTGCTAGATTTAGCACCTCTGAGAGAATTTTAATGGTAGTTGTGTATTTCAAAAAAAATTGTATAATATTTATTATTCAAATTCATATCCTTACTTAACATAAAAAATATTTAAATAGTTTCCAGAAGCATTAATTAATTATTTACTAACTTTCTCCATCTATGACGGTTGGTATTTGTATCCTCAAACCTTACCAAAAATTTAAACTATGGTATGACCATAATATTTATAAGCCTGTTTTTTTATGATTATCACTTTTTAAACACACTGACTTCAATTGTTTGTTTACAAATAAGTGTGCCCATCATATTTTGATAATAAAACTGATAGGATATTCATCATTAGTATTCACCAAAAATTTAAGTCATTCAGTGAAAATGTTAGCAAAGCTTAATGTCGGGCACACAAAATTAATGTACGAGACAAACACACAATCTATATATACACTTAGTGGGCTAATTAACACAAAAGGTTAACGTGAGAACAAAACGCCGCGGTCGGTTTTGAATGAAAAAGACAACTAAACAGTGAAAGTGCGTGATTGACTAACTCTTGATACTTGCGCTACTGCAGTGCCTTTTGTGATTGGTACAGTGGTTGGATTTTACATGTTAATCAGTGACTCCAACATTTCCCCTTGAGACAACAACCGAAAACTCATTGGGTGCCCTGATCAGTTCCAGGAGATCGACACACTGCCCATGCTTTGATTTCGTCATAGCCTTGGTTAATACATCGGCCGGCATCTCCTCCAGTGCCACGTGTCCCAGCACCAGTTGATCCGACTCAACAGTTTCCTGTACAAAGTGGGGACGAATGTCAATTCAGTTTGGTTCGTGCATGGAAGACAGGATCGGTTGCCAGCTTCTGCACCCCGATGTTGTTATTGAGTAGTTTAAGTGGTCCAAATTCCTCCTTTCCAAGCTCGAGCACGAAACGCTGAAGCTGCACGGCTTCCTTGGCTGCTACACTCAAGGCCATGTACTCGGACTCCGTGGTAGAAAAAATCAACAGTCTGTTGCTTACTCAAATCCCAGGCACCTTCATCCATGACAAAAACATATCCTGTAAAGGAACGTCGGTTGTCAAGTGATCCTCCCCAGTCAACATCTACGTAACCCAGCAATGAGCTTTCCCCACATTTGTATGAGATTCCCTGTTCAGCAGTGCCCTTGAGGTAACGAAGTACCCTCTTTGCTGTGCCCAATGAGTATTGTTGAAACAGTCCTTAAATTGACTTAACACACTTGTTGCATGAGCTATGTCCGGGCGTGTAGCCAATGACAAATACAGCAAGCAGCCAACTAGTTCTCTGTAAGGGGGTTTCTCGCCATCTGAAGTTGACCATGCCTCACCCTTTTCCATCTTCGTCCCGACGTCTAGTGGAGTTTAAACAGCCTTGCAATCCGACATACCGAAGCGTTGAAGGATGTCTGTCTCCAAAACGTGTGGTTTCTTCAGGGTCGTGACATATTATCATAATGTCATCGATGTAGATGATGATGATGATCTCTTTGTTTCTATACTTTATGTAAACACACATGTCCCCATTGGTGGGTTTCACAACCATGGTACGCAACTCTCCATCTAGACGTCTGTTCCAGGAACGACCAGCATTGTCTTAGGCCATACAGAGCCTTCTTTATGTAGCAGACCCGGTCACCTGCTGTTAACTCATCTAGTCTGGCCCTTGCCTTGTTGACGGTCTGAGCCTTGTATTTTTTCTTGCTCACTATGTGCTCTAGGACTTCTTCAAACCAATCTGGTACCTCCATATATACCTCCTTATCCATTTTCCCATTCATATGAGCTGTTTCCACATCATATTGGCATATGTGCATATTGTTCTGGCCTGCAAATGCAACAACCTACCGTATTGAATCTAGGCATGCAACTGGCGCATATTTCATGGGAAAATCCCTGCCGTACTGTTGACCATATACCTTCGCTTCCTGGCTTTGTACTTCTCCAAAACGCAGTTTGTCTCGTACTTATTTCATAACATGAAACGACTGCTGATCACCCTTGATGCGTTTGACATTACCATCAGATCCCACGTGTCCTTTGTAAGAATTGACTCCACTTCATTAGCCATGGCCATTATCCATTCGGTTGAATCCTTACTTGTCATTGCTCGAGCAACTGGAACTTCAATCAGTAAAACAAAGTCGTCCTTGCCATTGCATAGACTTTGAGAAGTCTTTTGGGACATCCAGACCGCAATACCCTTGGCCATCCTAGACCTCTTCTTACAACATTTGAAGACCCTCAACATCTTCATACATACAGTGACGTGCTTCTGGTAATGGCGCTTCGATTGGATGATGCGATTCTTGACCGTTAGAGAGGTTGATCATGGTAGGTTGATCTTCATTCTACATGGCGTTAACATCACATGATGAACTTGACAAATTTGGGGACTTGTTGTCCTGCAGTAGGAAGTCTTCCCAACTCTTCACTTACTGGATTGGAATCCTGTCTATGAAAATTTCATCCCTGGATACCTCGATCTTCCTCTGCTCCAGTAGTTATACCCTGTACACCTTTGACTCTGAGCTATAACCCACGAAAATACCTTTCTTTGATCGTACTTCCAGCTTCCCCTTGCCCAGCATTCTGTCCATGACAAAGACTTCGCTCCCAAAGATTTTAAGCTGGACATGTCCAGTGGTTTCCTAAATCAAGCCTCGTACGAGGTTCTTCCTTTTAGTTTACTTGTTGGTGACCTATTGCGAATGAAGTTTGCGGTGTTGATGGCCTCTGCCCAAAATGTCGGTGGCTGTCAGACTGAATTAGAAGGCAGCGTGCCATCTCCATCATTGTCCTGTTTCTACTCACAGTAATTCCATTTTGCTGCGGGTTGTAAGGTGCAGTCAAACGCCTTAAAATACCGTGCTTTGGGAGCAGTTAGTCAAACTGTTTGTTGACATATTAACGTTCGTTATCCGACTTCAAGCACTTAACCACCTTTCCCTGTTTGGTGCTCACGAATGCGCTGAAACTATCAAACTCGTCCATCACTTGGTTCTTTATCTCAATGAATCTTACCTCACATCATCCTGACGAATTGTCTATAAAAGTATCAAAGTAAAGCTTCTTTATGTGTGAAGCGACTCGCATTGGACCACAGATGTCAGAATGTATGCGCTCGCCAATACTGACAATCTCTCCAAAACTTTTGGAAATGGAGCGCAAGACATCTTCCCCTGGAGACAAACACTGCATTGAACATCTTTGTTGATGTCCCCGACATTGATTCCTCGAATCGATCCCATCTCGATAGCCTCGCGTAGTGATTTAACATTAAGATGTGGCATGTGAGCATGCCATTCCTCAATGGAATTCTTCCTTGCAGTAATAGCAGCGTCATCTGGGCCTGAAATTTTCCTGCATTTCTGGTCTTTCAACTCTGAGAAATAATATATTCCGATTTTCTGTTTCATGATAAGCAGCACGTCATCTTGATCAATGATTTTGGTCCTTGTCTCACTAAAAATCACTTTGTGTCCCTTGTCGTTAACCTTCCCAACCGAAATGAGGTTAGCACATAGGTCCAGTACATACAATATGTCTTTGAATTCTATCACCTTTTTATTACTGCTCACACTCTTCCTGATTAACACGGTCCCAATTTCTTCGATTTCCATGCAGGTTCCATTAATGAGATTTAGCTTTTCGTGATCGAATTCCGACTGATCTGTGCAAACGACTCGGAAATTTCCACACATGTGAGATGTGCAGCCACGGTCAAAACACCAGCTAACGCGATCCACATTATTTCTGATTCGAAATACACCGTTATTGGACATGACCGTCATGGCTAGGCACATACTTTCGACGTTTTTCGCGGATTGTTCGTTCAACTTCCCTGTCTTCTGGCAGTTTTTTGCTTGGTGTCCGATCACATTGCACTCAAAACACTTAATTTTTGAGTCCTGTTTTGCACCATAGTCTTTGTCCAATTTCTCCCGCCTGTGCTTTTCTCGTTTATTATTTGAGGCCGACTGGCCCACGTACATTACATTTTGTGTTGAATTTCAGCTCGTTTTCTTGCGCATATCAAATTCCTCCACAACTTTTATTCGAAACATCTCCAGAGGCGATAATGTGTCACGTGATGACATGGCGCAAAAAAAGTTTTTGTAGCTCCTTGGTAGGCTGCACAAAAACATGACTGCCAACAGCTCTTGATTAATGTCAACTTCAAGTTCTGCTAACCTATCCATGTGTCAAAAAATCATTAAGAGTGTTGCATGTCGCCGCCATCTTATAATTTCAAAGACATCAAATTATTCAACAAAGCAGCCTTCCATGCTGGCTCTTTGGACTGGTATATTCCCTCTAATTTTTCCCAAATTGCTCGTGAAGTCTCACAGCCCTTAGTCTGTTTAATTTCTGATGGGTTCATGGCGAACACTATGTCAGATTGTGCCTTCGGGTCGGCTTTTCTCCACTGTCCTTTGGCTTCAATTGTCGCTGGCTCGGCTATTCACTTCTGATTTCATGATTGTTTGACTTACATAGCCCCATTCATCATTCTTTATGAAAACTGCACACATCTCTAGCTTCCATATTTCGTAATTCTCTTTATTTAAAACTTTGAACTTGATGCCGGTCGTTTTCATTTTCCCAGTGTACTAATGAGTTTTCAAGATTCAATATGGTGCAATGCGCATTAGAGTTACATGCTTCTCGATCTTCAATTGGTCACACGAAAATTATCACGATGAGACTGGGCCTGTTAGCAAAGGTTAATTTCGGGTACACAAAATTAACGTCGGAGACAAACACACAATCTACAAATACACTTAGTGCGATAATTAACACAAAAAGGTTAGCGTGAGCACAAAACGCCACAGTTGGTTTTGAATGAAAAAGACAACTGAACAGTGAAAGTGTATGATTGGCTAACTCTTGATACTTGCGTTACTGCAGCACCTTTCGTGATTGGTACAGTGGTTGGATCATGCATCTTAGTCAGTGACTCCAACAAAAAATGTAAAATTAATTTTTTTATTTAAGTTTTATTCAATAATTGAACTTGATTTTATCAAATTATATACATTTATTTAAAATTTATATTTTGAGTACCTATGTCAAGAAGTTGAAAACTTTGGCTTATTTTCATTATTTTTGTATCTTTTTACCTACAAGTATGAACTTATGTATGTGTATTCGACAGCTCAATTGTGTATCCTATTTTTTGTATTTATTTTTATCATAAGATAAATTGATAATTTTTATGGCCATTCTTGCATCGGTAGTATGTTTTAATATTGTTTTTACACCTATGGATTGAAGTTGTGATCTGTGCACTGTACTCAGCTGTTCTATCTGGTGGTTTATATAGCTGCCTATATTAGTATCTGGATGCTTAAGATGTATACGCAATTATTTACATACAGTGGTCTATGTAGCATCTGCTGATATTATTAGATATTAACCTATTTACTGGAAAATGTTATTACACTATTCTGGCTAGGGGCAGATATTATTTCTATCAGTTTACCCGTACAATGGCAAACTTTAATAATATTTTTTGGCCGGTATAAAATATAGTAGATGATAATCCGTGACACTTGACTATTTGCGCTTCACAAGTTGACTACAGTGATTTGGGTGTGACAACCTGATCAAGCATTACTCACTACACAAAATACAGTTTTTTTATACATATCAATTATCTGTTGATACTAGTTGATGATAATGTACAGCAATCTAAATTCTCGAATATGTATGCAAAAGTCTATGCTATATTTGAATGCAAAAATTGTTTAAGACCATATCTTTTATAAGACCATATTTTTTCTTTTAATTAAACTTATGTGATCTTCTAAGAAATCTTTTGAGTACGATACCGATTAAAGTTGAGCTTGAGTTTAATAAATTAACCTAATAATATAATAATAAAAGTTAAAACTTATCTACTGTAAGGCTCTCAAATTAGTGATTTATTCTCAACGTGTTTGATATTTATTGTAAGTTCAACTATCGCTGGTCAGCTAATATTTTTAAGGTCGAGCATCTGAAATGTGAGGTATTTCCTGTACATCCACATGTAGACCTATAACTGCTGACTCCATTGGGAGAGCATTGAATCTGTGAAATGATGTTCAAGCGTTGTGTGATTTTGGATGACGTGTATCTAAACACGTTGGTTGGTGCATAATGCCGTCATTGGAATCTTCATGTAGGCAGAGTTTAGCTAGTATGTATCATATGGCAAAGCTCTAGGCAGTTAGTTTCAGGAGTTGGTTCCAGACAGTTGGTGTATACAGTTGGTTCTACACAGTTGTCAAATGTGTATTAAGATTAGTTTGTTTAGTGATGGCGTGCCTCACATGCCATGAGTATAACGATGACTAAGACATTGGTTAGTCATTGGTTAAGACAATGGTTAATGAGTTGTGACCCCACTGTTGCCTACGTAAGTTAAGGATCTCAAGCAATATGTTGACCGGAGATGGGTGAACGACTCAGGAGAAGGTGTCGGGAGTTTGATGGCAATGTATGTGGGGATAATTTGGGGAATACACCAACAGTAGGGTATGTGATTGATTGTGTTTTCTTGAGTCTCTTGCTTAGAACCCTTACTCGAACATGATAGCTCACGTCACCTTACATTTTAGTGTCAGAATGCTGTGATAATATACAAAAAGCACGCCCTAGTCACTTTACATATTTTTGTCAGATAGTGGGATAGGGATAAGCTCACCCTGGCCTTACATATTGGTGTCAGATAATGTATAAAAGTTCGGCTAGACTTATGACACTATTTAAATAAAAATTAATTATTTATTTAATTAAATAAAACAATATTTAAAAAATAAAATATATACATTAGCCTAAACATGGGAAATAGAATAAATGCAATGCTGTATATTGCGTTTGAAGCATCAAACTTACTTGCTAAACATGGTGTAGTCATTAAACTGTAATGACTTTTTATTCCAACACCATAACTCGGTCAGTAGCGAGTCTGCCTTTTTTTATTTTACTGCCTAAGGTTTGATCTCTCAGCAAAACAAACAAAATGTTATTGGTGAACAATGGTTTTCTCTTTCAAAGTGAAGTTTAATGACCAAGGGACTGGGTTATAGAATTAATAATAGTGTTTGAGTCATCAATTGATAAAATGCGTTAGTTCAGAAAAAAAAACTAGAACTGAAATAAACAATATTTAAAACATTATTTTACTTCTATCCCTCTCATTGAGATAACATTTTATTATCTGATAGGGTTGTATTAAACATAGAAAGTGAATCTTCAACCATGTTAGAGTAAGAATTTATTCCTCAAAGCATCACAATTTAGAAGTAACCTTCATTGACCCTTACATTCTTACCAAATTTCGTCTAAATAAGTTTAAGCTTATGGCGAGGAATCAAACTCACTGACTGACTTTGTTTCGAGATGCAGGAATTCCTTTTCTGATGACACATCTTTCTGTCTATGCCCTTTTACATTTATACCAAATTTTATCAAAATCTATTAATAGCTATGGGCATAGCAGAGAAATTGACTAAAAATAGAATGAGCTTGGTGTGAGATGTGGGAGTATATATTTTTTAGTTGAACACCTTTCATGTGGTGCCTCTTAGAGTTGTACCAAGCAATATATAAATCATTGTATTGCTTGAAGAATAGAAATCACTGACTGACTGATTTTTTTTTTCTGTTAAGAAATTTTCAATTCTAATTTCAATAGTATTACATTTTGTAAAAGTCAGTAAGTTTATCTGTAACGGGTAAACCAACTCACTATCTGATCTTGATGCACAGGATAAGAATTTAGTAGAAATTTAAAAAGTAATGGTTAATATACCCTAAATTTAGAGAATATTATTTATAAAAAATTACTTGTCAAGGAACATAAGTTTCAGAGAACTCATACATTCAAATTCCTTGATAAAGATGTTCGCAAAATAATCAAATAATTTTTTTTATACACATGTACACATAATTTTAGATTTGTAAAATGTATTTTTTGTAAATCCTTAGCTTATTTATTTATAGAATTAGTGTCCTCAAAATGCACATCACTTTGAAATTGGATTCCATGTTTACAGTTCACACTGCTAAGATCACCACAATTTACTTGTCACCAGGTTTGACATTTTAAATGTTTGAAGTGTCTCTTATTGTTCTCTACTGTATTTCACTAATCACTGGGAAACAGTATCACAATATGTTGGCTGAGATAGTGTAAACTATTTTTGCTCTCTAGCTTTACAGTGATCAAAATTAGTAGGCCTTCTAAATAGTTGGTGCATTACTTTTATTTTGTATTTTAAATAATGGTTTGCATTGTAAGTGTTTGTTATCATTTACGGGTAATCTCATAAACTTGACAAGCCAAAATATCTTCTTTGTTTGTGAAATTACAAAAAAATGTTTAAGAAATACTCTCCACTCTCATTATTACTCCTATTTCTACTCCAGCCTCCTTTATCTACATCCATATTTTCTCTCTATCCAAACTATCATGTGGAGTATTTTCACATCCATGAACACCATTACCAAGTCTTTTCCATGTTCATATATATTCTCCATCAGATATATAATTGCAAATATTAAATCTATCTCTGTACTTATCCTATGCGTCTATTTCATTGACTCGCCAGTTCTATTCCCTTATAATTTACACACTTCTTTCCTTCCCTTTTCTTGAATATTGGAACTATAATACCTTTTGTCCAATCCTCTGGCACTTTGTTCTCTTTCCACATTGCCCTTATTCCACCTTGTTTTCCTTTAACATTGCCCATAATATAGGGTGACCAACTTTTCAAGGAGTCAACCTGGGACACATCCTTTCAGTGATGACCTTTGGCTAGTATAAAGAGAGGAACACTTACAGGATGGCGCAAAACCACTCTACATAAGGCAAAAATTAAGAAATGTATTAGTATATTATATTACTTTAATTATTATAATTGTTTTATTTTACTAGGCTAAGACAATAACAACTAAAATCAATTTTCATTTAAAATAATACTTTGCTGATCTACCCGCATTTTTTAAAACATCTTTCTTTTCCATTACATAGTGTAGAAGGCGAGTTTACTAAAGGTTAAACCTTTGAAACACTCACTGCAGACTACAAAACATGCTACATTCTTTGTAAATATCTCCCACACTGACTGGTTGGAGCGAAAACGAGCAGGAAAGTATTTCAGCAGGATTTACTAATAATAGAAAATGATTGGCATGCACTGTATGACAATAGATTCAGATACAAAATGAAACTAAATTCTGAATCTGTCTGGAGCTGACAAGAGACCAAAGAGATAGAGAAAAGAGAGTAAAAACGCAAAGTAAAATTTTCCGTTTCAGTGCTCATCACTGAAAACTGGGATAGGGAATTTCGGAGTAAAAATTGGGACAGTTTATGACAAACCAGAACAGTTGGTCACTACCTTAACACACTATATCACCATTTTATTTAAGTAGTTTATTTTTATCAATCCATTATTGAATTATAGTATTGCTGTTGTATTATTGCTAAACATTTTTTTATTTTTTTGTGCTTCTCTTTTAATCTCTGTACTTATCCTATGCGTCTTTTTTTTTTTAAACCATTCTCTTATTGCTGTGTTTTTTGCATACACTGCTTCCTTTACCTTACTGCTCCACCATGAAGTTTTATACCATTTCATTTGTCTGTTTGTTCTTCCACAGGTTCTACCAAGCACTCTTTAAACCTTTGCTACCTGTCTCTACTACCTTTATCTCATCCTTGGGCAATATCCTTTTAACTTTTTATGAAAGTCCTCTCTCGCCTTTGTTTACTTAGAGTTAATATTATTGTTTTATTTTCTTTGTTCACTGTTAGACATACTTTCCTCTAGCCTTTTAGATTTGTTATACACGTCTTTGCTTTTTTTTCTAAGAGGAAATAATCAATTTCTGTCTTTAGTTTACCATCCCAATTTTACTTTGCTATTTTCAATGCCTTTCTTATACCAGCTTGTTTCCAACCTCTATTGCATTTCTTGGGCACAATTTTAAAAGTCTATTTCCTTTTTTTTTCTCTTACTCCCCACCCTTTCCTCCTAGTACTTCTTAAAATCCTCTTCTTTCTTTCCCAATAATAGCATTAAGGTCACCCTTCATCACTTTCTCTCCCAAGTGTATTTCCAACCATCCCTAAAAATGTTGTCCGTAATTATCATTCTTATCAATAAGTCATTACTACTATATTTGCCTGTAGCCAGAATAGCTACTATATGGTTGCTGATATATTGATTGTTATTACTATTACCCATAAGTTTATTTAGTGACCAACATTATTCCCTATATTTTCAATTAGCTACCTACCAAGATGTAAGGGTTATAAACAGTTATTTATATTGATGTTTTACCAGGTGCTATTTGCTGTGTTCTATGCTATTTAAAGTAATTTAGCTTTAGTCTTTAGCTTAAGATATTTATATATAAACATTGTTATATTATTTATATTTATTACATAATATATTTATCAATGTTATGTTTTTATGTGAACTTAAAAAAAATTGGGGAGCTAAGTATGCTATATGCTATGCAATATTCCTTGGTTGTTTGTCTCGAATTTAAAATATGTTAAATACAATTTTTTTACATCACTTGACTTTAGTTGTACTCTAATCATAAATTCACATACAATTTTATTCTTCTTTAATTGAGTAAAAAACTAAATCACACTTTAAATAGTTCTAATAAATATATAATATTAGCTTGGATTTTTTTCCAAACACACTTGTATTTACAGATAAATAATTTAACTATAAGCATATATTATATTAAGCTGATAGTTTTGTAATGACTCAAACCCTATGTATCATCTCATATATTATAATTTTTTTAATATGTTGGTAGTCATTTTGAATTGACCAATTCATAAGTTCATACTTCAGTTGAAACAGGCACGTCAATTTTGTGGTCTATAGCCGTGATTTTATGCTGCCTGCAAACCTTTTGATGAACCATTGAACAATGAGACCATATTCTTCTTTTTATAAACATCATGGAAATACCACTTTTGAGAATATGATATTTGTAAATTTGAGATAATTTGAAGAAATCTGGAGCTGGTGTACCAATTTTGACATGGATCAATTCCCAAAATTTGTTGAATTTTTACACTCACTGTGTGCAATTGGTTATGGCAGCACATAAGTGTGTTGACAGTTTATTTCTCACATGAAATGGAACCAAACACCCGAGAGATCATGACTTACAGATACACATTTTTTAGCAATCTATAAAAGTGACTTTGGCACAACATTTATAGCATGACAATCAGACCATTGTCGGAAATAAAAGGTTTCATATTTGTTGGTAAAAAATATAGGGTGAGTCTTATTGTTTTATAGATGGGTTATTCTTTTCCCATTTAAATACTAAGGTAATAAGCTGGAATTATTTTTAATTGAGGTATTGGCAATATTCAATTTTTTGAAATGCGCCCCCCTTGGTATTTAAAATTTTCAATGTGGTCCTTATGATTGAATGAGCTTGACATACCTGGGTTAAAACAATATTTTGGTTTTCAATTATTTTATGTTGCAGACTTAACCTTTATCATTATAAATAAAAAGTATACATATGAGCTAATACATCCCTACAGCAAGTGCCTAACATTTAAATAAATCACTTAATCAATTTATGTTTATTAGGAATCTATATTACTATCAGGAACCAAGAACTGTCAAGTAGAGAGTAGTGTAAATTGCAAGTAATGCCTGTAATAATTCAATACAGTGTAAAGCTAACCATTATTTTACTTCACTATTAAAAAAAATAGTAATTCATTTTATTTTCAGTTTTTTTGTGATAAAATACAAGTTGTTAATAAATTGAGCCTCTTCTAAGATGTTATAATTGATCTAACGGATAAGTTTAAATAAATTACAGTAATGTTTTTACTGTCACTTAAGTTTACAAATTAAATATATAGTTTCACTTTTAAAGCTGAACATATAAAATAATGAAAATATTTTGTGATAAAAATATTTTTAATTTTTAAAATACATTATTATTTTCCTATTATATTCTGAATATTATGTATACTAATTATTTATGCTTTTACATATCTATTTTAATATAGTGCAACATATTGTGATGAAAATAAACTATAAATATTATAGATGCATTTGTTAATTAAATATTCCTACAACTATTTAGAAATCCATATTTAACTCGAAGTATGGTACATTAGTGTTTTTATGAAAGGTAGTACCTACCGGGAAGAATAATGGTAACAATTAAAAGGATATGAGCTAATAATAACCTCATTGTCCATTGGCATTAGGGTAAATTGGGAACTTTTATTCCTTCTAATCCAATGGAAGACATATAATTATGACCTAAATTCTTTTTTTATTCTACTTTATATATGTAAACTCTGATTTAAGTCTCTATTTTATTCATTAGTTGAAATATTTAGTTTGGCTGGTAGGAAGGAGAGGAATTACCTAAGGTTGAGGTTAGGGGCTGGTCTGGATTTGGTGATATATTGATTGGCCAACTCCCTTATCCTTAGTTGTGAAAGTTTGCATATTTCTTTTCTCAGGGATTTGTTACTTATTATTACATTATTATTATTAATAATAATAATAAAATCATAATAGTAATAATACAGTATATAACACAACTTTTAGTTTTTTGATATATATTTATATTTATTCAAAGTGCTGCCATCTATACAGTGATATCATAAATTATAAACATTCAGCAATGAACAGTCAACCTTGCAGTACAACCAAGAGCACCAGTCTTTTCTTTTGACCTGACAAAACTGTTTAAATTATTACGAACAATGTAGGGGGAAATGAGAAGCTTACATACTATACATTTTCAGGCTTTTGAATGGATCTTAAGTTCGGCATTGCTCACACTCTACTTCATAGTTGAATGTAGACAGTTTTCTGAGAGATTAACCATTTAACAGTGTACCTGTTTTATATTTGTCCCATTTCATAATTGGTCTATAGTCCATACGATGGTGCAACAACGCCATAGGTTGGCCTAAACTTGTACTCAACACACCACAAATCTAAACCTTTGAATCTCACAAAACAACACATGGCCTTCATTTAAATTCTGTTAATGTTTACTGAAACTATCTCACAACATTTTTATGGGTGCACAGTTCCAAATTTATTGATTATATTACTATGCAGGTAATTACTTGAGTTTTTACAATACTACATTTGTTTTTGAAATACAACACTTATTTTTATAGTTGTGATATTTTTTGGTTAATCCTTTTACTGTAAAACTACTACAATAAGTGACCTATGTGTAATTCTTTTGTTGACAAAATGCTATTTCTAAATAGGGTCCAAATCATAAAGCATTGTTTATTCAAAGAATATTACTGTATAATGTATGGCTTTTATACCAGTAAATAAGAATAATATATATTTTGTTTATTTTAAAACAAATTTGTAGATATTAATAAAAGAATGTTGCTACTCTACACATTTTTCTCATTTGAATTATAACCATTCACTTTCCTTCCAAATAAAATATTAACAATGCTATTGACAAAGAATTATTAGAGAAATTAGCATAGGGATAACTTTACATTTAAAAGTAGATTGTAACAGTTGCAACTTTTCTCTCTGCTAATAAAATATTCAAATTATGATAATAAAATATTGAATGGGTATCACATTAAATATTGGTTGATATTCAGATAATGCATGATTTTTAACTAGGGCTGGGCAGATAATCCAAAAATTCTGGTTGGATCATTTATTTCCTCTTGGACATTGAAACACTGTTATGCACACTGATGACTCACTCAATTGCTTTGTGTTATATATGTGGAAGAAGGTATAATAAAGAGTGGTATAGACATATAAAAAGGAACGAACACAATATGGCCCTTACAATAAAAAGAGTCACTTTACATTGCTGCCACTGAACAAAGAGGTATTGTCTGCCATATTATGCTTGTTCCTTTTATTTGTTCCTATCCCTCTTTCCTGGTAATATTTTCCATAAGTATTTAAAAAAGTGAAGAGAGTCTTGTTTTCCCTAAATACTTATAAATAATATATCCACTATATTTCTTGCAAGTTGACAGAAACTGAGTTCATTTGTACTATTTACTGTTGTTTGGAGGAAAGGATGTCAAGGAATTAAGTAAGCAACTGTGATTGTAAAGAAGATAGTTAAAGGTTAGAAGAACTGAGAAAAGACCTAACAACAAGAGTGAGTTAGCTTCAGTCTGCATTAAGAATATCATCAAGGTCACTATCTAGTTGACAAAAAATAGATAAAGTCGAGAATATTGTCTCACTGTAGTGTTGGGAAAGACAGTGTGAAGTAAATTTCAATGCAAAAGAATACTCTGTACAACATAAAAATGTCCACTACTTTAATATTTCTTTGGAAGGAGGGGAAGCTGTGTCTGAGATAGTGTTGAAGTCAGAAATAAGTCAACAGCCACTTCAGAAGGATAGGAAATTAAAGAGGTTGTTTCAAACTTAAATCCATCCACCTTTTTTTATCACTATTCTTTAAACTATTCATATTGACAAATATAAAATTTAATAATACTTGGGAATTTTTCAGTTATTACTTAAAAGTTTATTTAAAAATTAATTATTTCACTTACTACTCAAGTTATTTCGATTAATTTAAAATATATGTGTTTTTAATATAAAATTAATAATCCTTCTGTCATTAGATATATTAAATATAAGTATATTTTAGTTTAACTATTTGCCTTGAAATATTTTTTTTCTTTTTGTTTACTCTTAATGTCCAGTATAATATTTAATAAAATGTATGTATCATATATATAGTAGCCCCATGGCTTCTTTGGTTCTGACTGACAGCTAAAAGCTTTTAAAAGTTACCAAACCAAATTATGTGTCCCTACGCCAAACTTTATGATCTGCAAAAACATGTGTTTAGCAGCTGCCACTTCTGACGGTCAAAATTTAGGTATATACCTAAATGTTGACTCAGAAGTCAGCTGTGAGCTGACAGTCAGCACCAAAGATGCCATGGGGGTACTGTACATAATTATTTTTGAAGTATAAGTGTAAATTATTAGATATAGTGTTTATTGAAATCACTAATAATTTTCTATGTAACCTTTAAATACTGAAATGCCTATGTATCACATTTATTTTCGAATCAAGAAGTCATAAAAATATACTTTTTATAGATATCAGACATGACCTAAAACTTAGCACAATATCAAAATACTTAACACAACATTTAAAAAAAAGTCCCACCCACCCAACCTTAGTTATGATTTACATACAGTAAATAATTGCATTTTATTTCCATCAGAATACTTGGGTTAAATTTAATAGTCTTCTTGTTCTTATACTTTATTGAATAAACTAAAACTTTTCATCTTTATCGTGTTTTTAATTGAATTTGAGGCATGAGACAGACTATCCTAACTGCATCGTGTCATTGTTCAACATAATTGGATTCCCTAGTGCTCAGGTAAGCATATGTCTTATAAAAATAATAATAATAAAAAGTGCATGTTAAAACATAATGATTATTTATCTTGGTTTATGCATAAATGGATTTTTACGAATTAACAAGAAAAGTTATACCTTGATATAGCTGATTATTTGTGTTGTTTTGTGATTGTATTAAATATAAAATATTTGATAAACTATTTATATATATATATATATATATTTAGATGTTAATAGTAAATTAAATTTAATTGAATATGTTGGTTGGTAAAGTAAACTATCTTTGTATCCTTATTATTTTGAGTTTTTTAATATCTTACAGTACTACTAATACTAATAATACTATTATAGTAGTATTACTAGTGATGTTGTGTTTTCTTTACAGTTCAATATCAAAGATCATGTGATTAGTGTTCTTCAGCTTGATCTAAATGAGATTGCCACACAATATAAAGATTGCTACAGCGAGGTAAGGAGCAACTGAGCATGTAATATTGCCTTTCCATCCATATTTTATAAAATTTAAACAAAATATTAAAATAAGCCATTTGTAGAACTTATTTAAGCAACTAGCTATCTTAATGATAATAATTCCATGTCTGGTTACAATGGTTCATTTATTTTTAATTTAGAGCTGGGTCGAATCCACTATTTTAATAATATGAATCTCGTACCCGAATCTCTTATTTGAATCTGAATCTTGGGATAAACTTAAGAGAAAATATAAATATAACAGAATATTAAAAATAGTAACTAAATTTTAACGTTCTTTATTATAATAATTTCACTACACCATTCATACATTCAGTTAAATGATAAATTACTGGTCTCGGGCCTTGTTGTTAAGTTCATCCTATAATTATAACTGGTTCTGAATCATCAAATAGCAGTATTCGAGTATTAAAACAATTAAAGGATTTTATTCTCGAATTTGATATTTTCTCAAATCCTCGAATGTTGAATATCTCTAAGTATTTGAGGTATTTGATAGTTCGAGGATCCCATCCCTACATTAATTAGAACTTTGTTAAGGGCTACACTGTTTGTTTATTCATATTTAGTACCTTGTTTCACTTATTGTCAAGGTAACATATAACCTGAATGGGTTGTAAGATGTGGTGCTAGAGAAAAAACGTCCTCATAGAAAGTAAATTAAGAAATATTTAGTTGTCAATTTGTGAAGTGTAAAATATAATATGCCATGGTAATTACTATTTCATATGCTAAAACTATTATTTACATTTACTATACTTAGTTGGTGAGGTTGTTGGCTTTGAAAATGGTTGAGTATCTTTGACACCTTTTAAAACTAATGGTTTAGATACATGCACAAGTTGTTACACTCAAAATTTGCATTATAGACTAAATTATTTGAATAAAATGTGATTGATTGGGGTATTAGGTAAATGTTAGATAATGTATTACTGCCAGAAAGCTAGATAAATTAAGGGGAAAGGTTTAGGTTATTTGTTGTTATATCACACAAAGTGAAATGTGATTCCTTGATGATGTAAAATGCTAGGAACTAGGAATTTTCATAAAGCAATTAAATTATTATGATCAATATTTATTTGTTTATTTACACAGTTTTTTCTACCATGATAAATGTAAATGTTATTGATGTGCATATTTTCTCATTTATTGGATAGTAGACCTTTCTTGCAAGTTGCCTGATTTGTTATAAAATTTCAAGATTCTATTTCATACTAACTTTTATAAATAACTTATTTTTTGTTTTTTAAATTGTTTTGGGGCTAGAAATTGATGTAATTTGGGAAATTTGTCATTTTTCTTTTAATATGTGTTACTTTTGGATGGAAATAGCCCTCCTTAGTAATATTGGTCTAGCAAGGCATATCTAAAAAACATTTTTATTGTTATTTATTCATCGGTGTTAATTTTGTTATATTATACATATTTACCCATAAAAATTTATGTATGTGTCATGATTTGAAAAAACTAATTTTTTATATACTATTTATAGAAAAAATAGATTCAAAAGTAATAGTTGTATTAGTGTTTGTAGTTGTACAATTTTATAATTTTTTTCACTGTTGTTAGATTTGGTTAGTTAATTTATTTGTTCTAATTTAAGTTTAAAGTTGTATTTATATTAAGTGTATTCAAGGCTAACATCATTTAAATATTTAGGTTTCTATTGAATATTAAATGCTGTTATTAAATCTAGATTTGAGTAGTATTTATTGAAACATGTTTAATATGTATTTTTAATGTTCATGTCTGAAAAGTGAAAATACACTTGAGATTTTAAATCATGTGGTTAGTCTTTTTTAAATAATTATAATAGTCAATTAAATATAAGATGTATAAGATAAGTACCTAATCATTGAGGAAATTTGAGTTCTGGTTTATTGAAACTTTTATTAAGGTCTATTAGATCTGCATTGAGGAGTAGTTGTATTAATTACATTAATATAGAAGGATTATATTCCATTCACGGTAGGAATTACTCTCTGAAAGGTATTTTTTCCTACCAATATCCTACTATATAGTAGATTTATGATAGGGAAAAAGGCCTTTCAGAAGTCAATTCCTACTGTGAATGGATTTTACCTAATTGGTCCATATTGAAAATTGGAATTAAATATTTATTTTCTCCTACTGAAACATGAGAAAAATATGTGTTAATATTCAGACTAACATGAAAATAAACATATAATAAAGTTCAGACCCACACAAAAATGCGTGTGTTTAATGTTCTGACACCCGCTTTGGTGACCGCATGGCTTAAGGCATTACTCTTGAAATATATTAGACTGTCGATGACAGAGATATCGTGGTTCTATCCCGATCAGGTGTACTGAGGGTGGTCTTTCCTAAATTATTTCCCAATCTCTCTACACGCAAATGTGGGTACACTTCCTATAATTAACTTTCATTATCTTTAACTCATTTGCATTGTTAGTAAATAAGTGTATAACCCGAATGGATAGCAAGACAAAATGCTAAAAACAAAAGTTCTGATTTGCAAGAGAGCAGTATAGGATAATGTTCAAAAACAAAATTAGGGATGGATGTGCTACTGTTCTTAGTTTTGAACTAAGCATGTGTTAATCTTCCAAATAACATGAAAGAAGCATTCATTTAATGTTCTGACCAAGATTACAGACCTATGTATTTAATGTTTTGAGATAGTAAATTCATAGCTTTTCTGTGTATACTTATAACTATGAATGTGTAGCAAACTTCTTTTGTTTGGTTATTATTACTCTTCTACCTAAATATAGCCGATGGCATACTTTTATCCTATGTGTTTTTTTTGCTTATGAATATTAAAAACTATTTTTCACTTATTATACTTTTATTTAATGTATCAAACAATGGTTATGAGCTCAGGCAAAGTTTTACACTGTGTGAATGACATAATAAAGTAAAAAAAGATAAGAAATAAGTGCTACATTTTTTGTGTTTAGTATTAGGGATAAGTATGTTTACAAACTTTAGTTTTTTGAAAGTTTTACACTACAATTTGCAAAAAAAAATTCGTTGGTGGTTTATCAATGGTAAAAAAAAAAATTGATAGAGAAAACTACTCTAGCTGTAAATTAGCATTGAAAGCTTACCTGGAATACAATGCTCTGTTTTGCGTGATAAGAAACAGACCCTCTTGTGACAGAAGATACATCTAAGATGGATTCTTGGAGGAGTAAAGAAAGGAAAGCCCTATTTAGAATAATTTTGTTAGTGGAGAAAAAAAAAAACTATTCTCACATAAAGAATACCAAGGCCGCAGCTGAAGCATGGAATGCGTTGGAAAAGGCATTCAAAGACTCTGACCTGACTATGAGAGTGGGGCTACTAAGAACACTAGTTACTACTAACCTTAGCAGCTGTAGGTCTGTCGACCAATATTATGACACGATTGTACAAACTGCATACAAATTAAATGAGATGGGATTCCATGTAAGTGATGAGTGGGTAGGAACACGGCTACTTGCTGGTTTACCCAACAATTATAAGTCAATGATAATGGTCCTCAAAAGATCCTGTACAAAAATTACAGGTGATTATATTAAAGTGAAGCTGTTGCAAGATGTCAAATTGAATAATTCTACCTTAACCAATGAAACGGTTTTATTTACGTCACAAAGTTAAGAAAAAAAAACACACCCACTATGAAGTGTTTTAGCTGTGGCAACCCTGGCTGGCCGTATTGCCAAATATTTTTAACATAAGACTGATAGGAAATATCGAGGTAAGGTAAGGCACAGTGATTATCCTCATGAAAAGCCTTCTACAGCCCAAGATATGAAAACCTTTTTTGGCCTATAAATGATAAGATTAAGTAAAAGGATTATTGGTTTCTGGATTCATGCGCATCAACTCATATTACATTCAAATCAAATAGACTTTCCAAGATCACTTCCAATGAAACCATGGTGGCAGCTGCTTATAATTATGATTTGGTTGCAGATATGTCAGGGACCATTGATTTATAATTATTTTTAAGCTACACTACTGTAGAAGTAGTAACAATTATGTGTTCCACATTCCAAACTTGGCAGATCATTTACTATCAGTTAATAAAATAGTTCAGAAAGGTCAAACTGACACATTTTATCAAACGGTAGACTATGTTCATGACAGTGATGGTGGATTAGTTGCTATATCCCTTGTTAAAAATTGAACGTATTGCTGAGATACACCGAGAGCAAGATAATCCAATTTTTATAATTGGCAGAGAGGACTCAACAACCTCAATCAGAACAGGATGAAGATACACAGCCAAATTTTAGATGGTATGGACCCTAACTATTTAGCCGATGAACCACGTGAACTGTGCATCATGGATAAGCAGGCCAAACTTCCATTCAAGAAAAGTGAAATGTGTGGTAAATCTGTAATATAGTTAGTGCAATCAGACATGTGTTTTTTAATGGAGATGACATCAATTGATGGAAGAAAATACTTCCCTACATTTTTTGACAGCTACTCCTTTAGAATATTTGTTTAACTTCATAAAAGAAAAGTCTGTGGCTGATAGAATATTCTCTAAATTCAAGACAGTGGTTGAGACACAAACAGGCCAAGGACAAGATCAAGAAGATTCGCTTGGACACTGGAGGTAAATATGTTAATGAGAGTTTGAAACAGATTCTAAGCTTTGCTGGAATTGTCCAGCTAACTGTCAGCTACAGTCCTATGCAGGACAGACTGACTGAAAGGACAAACAGGACACTGGTTGAAAAGGCTAGGACAATGACCCTAACTGCAGGCCTCCCACTGGGGCCTTCCTATTGGGTCGAAGCAGATTATCATACAAATCTATCATCTACAACTATTCTGTGATATAAAATCTTTCATAAGGTATAGGTGTGGTAGAAAGCCTAATTTGTCACATCTAAGAATTTTCGGATTTGAAGCCATGGTTCACATATCTAAATTATGTGAGAGATGGGAACCTAAGTCACAAAAAACATTTTAGGGCATTGTGAAAACACCAAAGGTTACAGACCTATTGATCCTAAAAGCAAGGAAATCACAATTAGTCAAGATGTTGTGTTTCTTGAGAACAAGGCCAAACCTAAAGAAATTCCAGAAGAGAAATCTCGCCCATCTTCACAAGTTTTTCCAGTGAAGAATTTCAGAGGAGATCTTATGAGGTTTTTTCGATACAGAACATGAAAAAGAAGAGGAGCGAATAAATTAAGAAAAGTAGCTAAAGTCGACTCTCAGATATTCTTCAAGACAGCCTAAACCCAAGATCTAGTGTGATAATATTAGGGGGAAGTCCCCTAGTGGCGGACACTTAAGGTTTTTAGGAAAAATAAAAAATACTATTTCAAAAAATATATCTTTATTTACGACTTAGATAAGTCAACAAACTTTAAAATCAAAATAAATAAGCCAAAATGCAACTTCTGCATAAACATATTAAAAAACATAAATTAAACTTTGGTGAAAATAAACGCAGTCTCTGTAAGTGGCAACTAGTACCGGAAAGACTTCACTTCGAACCCCTAGCATCAGACAGTTTTAAAACATCTGACACCGATCACATATATAGGCGTCTAAACATTCTGGAATGTCAGCACAGACTTCATGAGCCCACCCATGGCAGCTGGAGAGCTGTATCCAGTCTTCGTCATAGTCCTCTAAGCACACTACGCAAGTAGTTTTTTCTGTGTCAGATGATTCAATTAATGGCTGCTTTTTCTTAGCTTTCCCTTCATCTTTGTTTTTGGCCTTTACTCCTTTGGCTTGTTTCCCCTTCTTTACAATTTTTCCTTTGGATTTTGTGCCTTTGCTTTGTTCCCCTTCCTCATATATTGCAGTTTTAAAGTTGGTTTTCATTGTTTTCTTTTCCTCCTTAGCATTCTTTTCGTTGTCTTTTTTTTCGACAGTAATTTTGTATTGGGATGATATAAAAATTTAACTTCTTTCACATTTTCTTTTCCGAGCAGCTGATCTTTTTTTTGCAGCATCTGGTAATGGAGACGATGTATGGGCAAATTGAATAATATCTGGATCAAAGCTAGCCAATGACTTGGGATTGCTGATTCTTGTTTCGTTGGTAGAATCTTGAGGCCTCGTGGATTCTATAACATCTGGATCAAAGCTAGTCAATGGCTTAGGACTGCTGATTCTTATTTCGTGGTTGGAATCCTGAGGAGAGCCTGTGGATTCTTTTGAGACCAAATCGCAAATTGTGGCAATGCTTTCAGCTATCGCTAAATAAGCAGCAGATATGGGACCCTTTCCGCTGTTATCCGTAGTGTTTGAGGAAGTTCCTGGTTCTTCTAATGGAATATTGGTCATGTTGGCTGCCAAATAATCCAGGTCGGAAAATAAATGTCTATCAAATGGGTAAATGCCTGTGCATTTGAACCCAGATGCCACAATATCCAGTCGAGCAACTTTTGTGAACACTTCATTGAAAATGCCAGAAATGTCGTAGTCGGTAATCCGAGATCCAACATTTGCTCTCATCCACATGTCGCATCGTTGGTTATAGGTATCTTTAAACGGTTTCATGAATGTTCTATCTAATGGTTGGAGCTTGTGCGTGGTATGTGGCGGTGAGCTTATCAAATGAATGTGGTTTTCGCGACAAAAAATGATGACCATCAGTGTCTTGTGGCTGCAGAGGCCATCCAGTAGAAGCAGCACAGGGCTCTCTTTAGTTGGGTGTGAGTGTTTTACAAACAGCTGCAACCAGCGTAGGAAGAAATCACTATTCATCCAGCCTTTTGGCTGGGCCACACCCACACTTCCGGCCGGAGCATTAATCATGAGTCTGTCATTCATTCTTTGCCTTGGAAACACGAAAAATGGCGGTATGAAGTGGCCGTTAGCGCTCATACAAAACAAGACTGTTATATTTTTGCCCCTCTCACCAGAAGTGAGCTTTCCTACTTGATGGACAGCCTTTGGAGCAAGAACTTTTTTATGCTAATGCACACAGCTTACTCCAGTTTCATCGCTGTTGTAAATGTGAAAAGGTGGAAATTTGTGCAGTGTTATCAGTCTTTCAAGATTGTCATAAAAGAGATCTACTTGTGGTTTATTAAACCCTACGGCCCGCATCATGCTTGTCGACTCTGGTGATCACAGCGATATGTCAGGATGTCTCTGCATAAAATCATA
>CABFOW010001808.1:45713-58480 GCA_902141385.1 Timema californicum
GAATCCGAACCACGGTGGAGGCCTGGCATTCCCCACATTCACAAGATGTCTTGTCAGAGGTGAAGGAAGGGTTTGATAATCCGATAAAAATAATAACACAATTGTAAAGTTTGATATTATTCATTTATTCAATAATCACTATTTGTAATGTTCGGAAAACTGATCATGTCACGTAGCGTAACAATTTAGAGAGGCGGCTGATAACATGATCGTAGGAATCGCGGACAGGAGTTGCAGTCCGAGTACATCAAGGACTGGTCTCCTAGTGAGGTTCAATTGCACTATTTTCCGTATGTATATCTAATGCTCACGGAAGCTTTCAGAAGCTTCTGTATAGAAAAATAAAATATAAAAAAACATCTGGATGGAAGTAGAATGTTCGAGAACAGGAATCTGGCTCAAATTACCTTTTAAAAATGCATATCGATCTTTCGAGAAGAGGAAGTTATTTTTATTTTCTTATAAAGACTAAATTGTCATACTGACTCTACTGGTGCACTCTGACGTCATTTACAGTGGCTTTTGTGTCTTCTTAGAAGAAGAAGTGCTTTAAGCGCCATGTAATAGATTATATTATTTAAATAAAATAAAATATGTTTGTAAAATTAGGACGAGATTATTGTCAATGCTTTCAAATATCCTTTAGGGTCAAATCAGGTACATTACATGTAATACTCACCTGAATATCATGTGACGCAGTGTCTTCCCGCCAAGAACAGCAAACAACCGTTCCCACTGTTGTCGCTTGTGTCACTGGCAAACCACGTCCCGTGACTTGGTATTGCTACGTCCCCCCGTGCCCCTTTCACCCGTCCTTGAATCACTCACGTTCTGAGTTGCCGAAATAGTACGAGTGTCCAGCACTAAGTGCCGTACGGCGTTAGGGAACTTCCCCCTACTTGTTATGTTAAAAAACAAGATGTCATAAATGATTCAGTAAATATAAATGAAGCTCTGGAAGGAAGCAATGTCTAAGGAATAAATAATATTAATAAAAAATTATTCCTTAGCAGTTATTGATATTCCAAAAAATGTTAAGTCCCTTAGTAAAAAGTGGGTACTTAAAGTAAAATCTGGTGACAAAAAGAAACCTCATATGATATACAAAGCTAGACTTGTCATTAAAGGGCACAGTCAAATATGAGGGTTCGATCTAAACTAAATATTCTCTCTTGTCATCACATATACCTCAATACATTACTTGATATCAATGGCGGCAAGAGATTATCTAAACATAAATTATGTGTATGTTACAACAGCATGCCTATACAGAGATTTACAAGAAGAAATCTCTGTGACACCAATCAAGGGATAGAAACCAAAGGCAAGATATGGAAAGTTAAATAGTCAATTTACGGGCTCAAACAAAGAGGGAGAAACTCAGGATGTAATTAACATATTACGTTTAAATTTTTAGAAACAACTTATTATATTAGGGATCACATTGGCATTACTAGGAACTACATATTATAATCTGAACAATTTATTTAATTAATATTTACAATTAGATTTCAACTCCAACTCCCCTTTTCTGGTGCTATTCAAGAAAACAGTCAATTCTGCAGAGGGGAAGGTCAAATTTCTTACACTTCCATGAAGTCTGGATGCCTAAACCTGAAGGAGCTCTTTTATTTTTTTGCTGTAGTTTGCACAGACTTTATTTCTGCCTTCAATTGTTTTTATTTTATATAGATTTTTTTGGTGAAGGTACAGCAATTGGGAGGCTTCTCTTCCTCCCAAATCTTTAGCGTGAGCAAACGTTTCCTATCATTTGCTTCTAAAGTACAAGTCTGAACTATTTTTGGTTAGATCCATGTCTTGATAATGCTGGTTGATTTGTTTCACTATGGATTATTAAACTGTTAACAATGTCAGTGTACAATACAAATCCAAACAAATATTTTCACCATTTTTTGTTTTTTCTGCCCAAAGAATAGTAGCTTCTTATCTGGTCGGCTCTGTCAACACTATCCATAAATTTGGTATACTTGACTAGGGCAAGAGGGCAAGGGACCATAACCCTTTCATTTACCCTACCAGTTTTCCTTTGTACCGGCATACTTTCACTAGGGTCACAATTGGTTGACAAAACACAAATATCCCTGTTGTCGTGCCACATTACCTGACTGCAGTACTTTGCTGTCACCGTTCTTCAGTTTTATACAAATGTTATTACCTAACACTAGTTTAATATATCATAGTTCATTGGAACCTACAGGTAAGTCATGCACAGGACCAGTATTGCCCACATATCCATTTAGAACATCAAATTGTAGCCTGTCAGTAAATGTCATCAAAGGTGGTTGAAAATACCTTACAGCACCAGCACAATCACAACCCCCATTTAAATTGTTTTTCAGGTCACCATCACTTATATCAAATAATTCAGGATCTTCATTAACATTATTACACTCAGTATCACTATTGTTATTGTCAGAACTATCAGTTTCACTACCAGATACCTCTTTATTGAGTTCCAAAACAATCATATTATCTTGAATGGAGGCCATTCTAAAGCAAAACTAACAGTTTAACTAACAATGCTAAGAAAATAAATAATTTAACACAAGATTGACCTCTATAGTAAAAAATAACAACTAAATATAAAATAGTTAGTAAATAGCCCAATAGATGGCTTTGAGAGAGCCGAAATACGGCGAGTGCTTTCGAGCACTTAGGCTGGGAATGACAAATCAACGGTGAGTGCTTTCAAGCACTTGGGCCGGGAAAGGGTTAACATGATCGAAGCAAAAGCAGAGTCAACTCCACTTGACCCTAGGCTAGATTTTCCAGATAAAGTCTTGGAAGAAGTACAGAACTTATGTGTCCCATATCAAAAAGCTTTAGATAGTATTATTGTATTTATCACTAATTTCTCAGCCGGAAATTTGCTTTGCTGTTAACGTACTGAACGGATATATTCTATTTTACAAGGGAATTCATTTGTTAAGTATCAAAAGAATTGTCCGGTATTTAAAGGAGCAGTATATTTTAAGTTAGAATTTAGTAAATGGGGAAATGAAAACATAATGGGTTTTAGTGACTCAAGCTGAGGTAATAAAATTAATAACAGATATTCAGTGGCAGGATCTTGTTTCATATTAGAAAATAGCTTCATTTCGTGGTGTAGTAAAAAACAGAAAACCATCCTGTTAGCTACTTGGGAAGTAGAGTATTTGCCCATGTTCTTAACCATTTAGGAATCATTGTGGCTCAAAACTTTAATTTATGAAATAGATCCCGAAAGAGACATAAATCTTATTGATGTGTTTTGTGACAACAGGTGCTATACATTGTCAAAAAAACTCTCTCTTTAACCAGAGATCCAAACATAGTGACATTAAATACCACTTCTTAAGGGAGCATGTAAGTTCAGGAATAATATCAAATATATTCTCAGAGAAAATATGTTAGCAGATATATTTACAAAACATTTCACTAAGGTTAAACATGAAAACTGTACTAAATATTTATAAATAGTTTAAAAAAAATTATTATCAGTCATATAATTTTTTTTTTTGTTTGTTTATTGTCATAGGCATTCATTTATGGGGTGGTGTAGGGATAGTAAATTCATACTTATACTCTGTTGAGCTATCTTTATGTACGTATATAAAATTTATTTTGTTTAGTTACTACTATTCTCCCTAAATATGGCTAATGGTGTTCTTTTGTTTTATGCATTCTCTCTTTTTGCTTGATAGTATTAAAAACTATTTCTCACTTGTGCTTTTATAAAATGTACCCAACATAATATTCTTTAAACATTGAAGAAGAATGTGAGCCTAACAACAAAGAAACATATGTTTAAGGGACAGACTAATATGTTATTGTTATTATTATTATTATTATTTAGCACCGCGTCTTACTTCTTGATCGGGTTTTACGCTTTAAGTACTAATTACGCTATTGGATTAGGAATTGGGAAGGTTGAATTAGAGGAAGTGAACCCGCATTTGCATGGAGGGAGAGTTGAGAACCATTTAGGGGAAAAAAAAAACAGTTCACCCAACCGAGATTTGAACCTCGATCTCCCCGTCCTCAGCACTCGAGCTCAACACGACTAGCGCGTTAGCCAACTATGCTACCGATGCAGGTGACAAACTAATATGAAAGAAGCATGTGTTTACTTTTAAGACTAACATGAAATAATCATTCATTTAGTGTTATGATTAAAATAAGAGAAGCATGTAGTTTATGCTTTGGTTAACATGACATAGCCATGTTTGATACTCTTCATTAGTGTAAAAAAGACATGTGTTGGTGGAAGAATGAACCATGGCCAATGATCTAAGAATACAGTTTTGCTCATGAGGTGGTGTTGCAAGAAAGGAAAATGGAAGTTGTAAAAGATGAGAATTTGGAGCTTCGGGTTCTTTTGTTTAAATTGGATCAAGATTTGGGGGAAATGCAGTTGCTCTACAACAATGTTAAGAAGACACTCACAGAAACTCAGGTTTTCAAACTATCCTATTGGCATGTCTAAAAGTATTGCTAGTAACAACTTACAAATACTTGCATGAGTGTCTCAAGTACTTTAATTAGTCTCTCAGCATTGGCAAATATTGTACTGTCTATGCACAAATGCTTTGATGAGTACATTATTTCAAATGTTAATAACACTCTGATACAAATAAATACTTGATTAGTCTTTTCAAGTGTTGGTAACACTAGTGTCCAATCACTTTCATAAGTCCGCTAATATTGGTAATACCCATGTACAACTTATTTCATTAATATCCCAAGTGTGCTATACATGTTTTTCACGTCTGGCATTTTTCACATTTCTTTTATGCATATTGTGATAAGCCCTTCTCCATATCTACATCTATATTTCTAATAAAGAATTAACTACTCTTTTATCAAATTTTCTTTCACATTACAAAACAAGGTAGAGGCTTGAAATCAAAATGTTTACTCTAAAAGATCTTGAACATTCATTGTCTTTGATACAGTTTGTCACAGTAAGAAAATTGTATATCAAATAATATAATTAATAAGGCTACACATAAACAGATTTGATAAAACTAATATAATTTTATACACCTATTTACAAGAGGTTCAGATACGCCAAAGTTTTATAAATCACCACATTTTCATGACAAAGGCTGGCAAGTTGCCATGTTCGTCTGCCATCTTATCGGGAGACTTATCAGTAAGCACTATTAGCATATACTCAAATCAACTGTTACTAGCATCTCATGACTTTAACTGTAATGCTTACACTCTCTTATTGTCACCTTCCATTTTTTTACCCCCACATAACTCACATTTATGTAAAAGTAGAAAACCATTTTGGAAAAACTTCCCTCAATACACCTGACCAGGATTCGAATCCCAATCTTTCTGTTATCAGCAGTTTAATATAACATGAGATTTACACCTTAGACCAGGAGTCGGCAACCTTTTTGGGCCCCAATTGACTTTTACATTTATAAAAGGTCCGGCGATCACCGTTTGTTTCTCCACTCTATTTTTTGTTTCTATAAATCTTGTATTTATTCCTTAAAGTCAATATCTCCTTCACTACTTATATCCCTGCCTTTATAAAAAATACATAAAATAAATACACCCTGTTAGGTACACCTCGTTTACCCTGATAGGTAGCATTCTTACCTTGACTGATTACACTTTTGCCCTATATTATAAGCTGTACCAGTCGAATAATGCAAGGTATGCAAGGTAAGCTTGCCTTTTCAAGACGCTGTAGTTTTCTTATGTGATTGACTGAAAATTTCTGCGAGATCAATATTTTGCCAACCCCTACCTTAGACCATGCAGCCAAAAAAGCACCTCCTAGTTGGTTGACCCAATAGGTACTACCATCAGGAAGTACTTATTTTATCATTATCGTTGTATTTGGTTGTGGACCGTGAGGTCAAAATTACAAATTGATGGCCAACTCATATATTACCTTTCGGATGTCATAATTTTAACCTAAAAATCACTTATCGGATTGTAAAATACTTCCTCTTGAAACTTTCCCTTAAGTACATTTTCTCTATTGAAGATTTAGGGGCTGTTGGTACCCCAACTATACTTACAATCCTTCTTAGAACTCTATAATGTTAATTTGAATGGTACTTAATAGGAACTTTTTATCTTTATTTTATCTTAGCACGGCATCTTACAACCCATTTGAGTTACGCACCTATGTACTAATTACTTTAATGTGTTAGGGATTAGGAAGTTTGAGTTTAGAGGAAGTTATCCCGATTTGTGTGGAGAGAAAATGTAAACCACGTAGGAAAAGTCACCCTCACTACACCTGACCAGAATCGAACCTCAATTTTTTCACCATCGGCAGTCTAGTATATTGTGAGAGTGAAGCTTTAGACCATGTGGCCACCAAAGTGAGTAATAGGAACTTAAAAATTGTTACATTAGCTACATTCAAATCACAGTGGATATTATTCAATGTCTTATCCCAGTACTTGTGGTTTGGGTGCTGTGTAGCAATATCAATCACTAATTTCAAAACATTATTAACTTGCTTTATTAGTTTGGGAATGATTGATCAAAATATTCATATGTGACATCCAATTCATAGTATTATACAAAGTCTCGCCTTGGTGGCGTAGTTGGCAAACACTAGTTTCGTGTTGAGCCAGACTGCCAAGGACGAGGAGATCGAGGTCCGAATCTCGGTTGGGTGAACTGGGGGGGTGTTCCTAAATGGTTTTCCACTCTCCTTTTATGCAAATGCAGGTTCACTTCCTCTAAATTCAACCTTCCCAATTTCTAACCCAATAGCTTAATTAGCACTTGAGCGTATAACCCAAATGGGAAGTAAGAAACGGTGCTAAAAAAATATTATACAAAGCTATGAGATCTAAACAATGTTGCTCAGTCACTTATCAGTTTATCTGGGAGTCTACACTCCATACAAAAATTCCCTCATGGTCCACATGTATTATCTTAAATGATCAGCTCCCTTGAGTTAGAGGGTATAGCAACACTTATTTTGGTTTACCTGCAATTGTGTTGAGTCGGTCTTCCAAGATACTTTACACCCTTTACAACTTTCAAGTGTACTCAATATAATTTGATAGATTTTCTAGAATTTATCATCTTCTTTGTCATCACTATCACTCTACTCTTCGCGCTGCTAAATTTCACCCCACACTCTTTCACTTCCTCTTCCTTCCTTTCTTCCCCCCACCCCTCCAATCACATTAAGACACATGTAAACATAATTGGTTTTCATCTTATCTTCCCCTGTTACCGAGCCACTCTATTTATGACCAGTCTCCCTATGTACTGTTACAAAGTGTAGTGGTGAAAGAGCACTCCCTTGCTCGACTCCTTTTTTTTTAGTCAAACTACTCTATACACCCTTTCTCTCGTAACACAACTTACATTACTATCATACATTACTCTAACTAGCAATGATGTTCTTAATTTGAATTTATTTGTATACCATATACCACTAATTCAATTTCATATTATTTTGTCAAAAAACATATTTGAAACTGTTATTGCATGATCAGTTCGGACACATGAAGCAATTATAATTCACTTGTTTTAATTGTTTCCCTAGTCTATTTTGTAATGTTCTTATGGTTGTGTTTTAGGTTATAAAATATTTTTGTGCCTTTTAAATAACAATCACTCTCCAATAGGTTATAACAATCTTTTATCAAACTTTAGATATCAATTTTTACTATATTTTAGTTTATATAGATATATAGTAAAATTAAATACATAACATCATCATTATTAATATATGCCAGATTTACAACCAGGATATTTTTTTCTAACATATTGAGGGGTGTTGGGCCACTAGGTATTAACCGCCAGATAATTTTTGAATATAGCATAGCTACCTTTTCGAAGTCATGCTGGGGGATGGGAGTAGGTAGTGGAGTAGCCCTCATTCTTTTTTTTCTAATTTTGTATAACAAATCAGGCTTATGTTAAAATTAATCTTACTAAAAAATTGCAAGCAATTAGAGGGTCCACTTCACACGAGTATAAAAGTCTAAAACTTTATGATTAAAATAAGGCAGCTCAAAACTTCCAAAATATATTGAAAAATCATCTTGTCGTGGTAAAAAATTGAAATTTTTGCAAACATTTACATGTAAAGGGACCACCACCCAGAGAACAAGAAAATATTGAAAATTTAAAAATTCAAAATATTATTTGAGAAATTGAGGACATTTATAACTGAGAGAAAAACAATGTTTTACTGTGGTAATTTTGTTTATAGATTAAGGATAAGTGGGCATAGCACTAAAAAGTCACAATTGTTATGTTATAAAAAATATTAATATTTCAATTCATAGGACTTGTAGTGTATATATGATACACACTAAAATATATATATTACTGTTAATTCAATAAATCAGGTTGATAAGCATAATCACCAGATGTTATGTATAGTAACCAACAGTTCTGGTAGATGTGATACTTTTTCATGCTGTAGTTAAATTATTCACATTATCATGTTATTATGAATAATAACCAGCACCCTCTGGTTGAAGTGATAAATCTCATCATATTTCATTGAATGTGGATGTGTGGTGTTAGCTTGATATGGAATCTGTCTAATCTAACCTAACCTAACCAATAGATTTTCAGAGTATTATAATTTTCCACTCCAGCCAAACAGGTTTTTTTTCATCACTTCATCCAAACATGTTTTGTTGTGATATAAAATAACTGGTTAAAATAATAAATTAGATTTTCATAATATTACAAATTATCACTTCAGTCAAACAGGTTTTGTTGTTATGTAAAATAACTGGTTAAAATAATAAATTACATATATTTAATCACATTAACCATTAATATTGGCTACTTTGGAAAATTACCAGTCATTAAGCATAATAACTAATTTATTTCTTCAACGGTAACATATATAAACTTTGATTTTCTTGATTTGGTTATACATTTTTATATAAATGTTGGAATTAAGTCTAGAGTATTTTTATTAATCAACTATTACATTTTATATTTTAATGGAAATATTTCACACCTCTCGTTTATCTTAATTGAACAATATTGTTTTAATATATGTCTAATTTCAGACAAACATGTTTGCTTCGGAGAAGTTGCTGAAGACAAGTGAAGCCACTCAAACAACTTTGGTTGATAAGGTAAAATGAATGTGTGTTGATATATTGGTAACAAACTTTTTCCTGATATCATGAATATAAATACTAAGCCGGTAGTTAATTGTGATTGGGTTAAGTATAAACATTTAAGGATCATGTGAATGTAATTATTTCATTTGAATTCATATAACACCTTTAACTGAATAACTCAACTATAGTGTTATATTTTACAGCTAAAGAAGACAGAGGAAGAGAAACAAGATCTTAAAACGAAAATTCAAATGTTGGAGCTAAAAATGGCCAACTTAGAGATCATAGTCAAGAGCTATGAGCAGGAAAACACCGGCCTCAAATTATTTGTGAAGAACACGAGTTTGAGAGCAACAGATCAGGATATCATGATACAAAACCTTACTGCAGAACGTGATCTCCTAAAACATGATCTGGGCAAGCTAATGGGAGAGAAACAGCTGCTTGATGCTCAATTGCACCAGTTTGAGGGCAATCAGATTAACCTACAAGACAAATCTAGTATGTTACTTAGTAAGACAATGCAGCAGGACTCACAAATCTGGACACTAAACTGTGAGAGGAACCATCTTCATCAAGAAGTTGAAAATCTTCGAGCAACCACAAGCAGCTTAGTCAAGTTAGAGATCCAAGTTCAAGGCTTGGAGAGGGAAAAGAGTGAACTGCACAAAAGATTGAATGATTCTCAAATAAAGTTATCTATCCTCGAGTCTCGACTAGAAGCTGTTGTTGCAGAAAATGACATCATAAAAAAGGATTTAGAAGGATGGGAAAACAAAGCCAAAACAACTGAGTTGCAAAATGAACAGATTGAGATTTTAAAAGTGGAAAAAACAAAATTACAACAAAAATTAGATATTTATAATACAAAAATAACTGAGCAGGACATGGATATCAAAACACTAAATGCACAAAATATCAATTTACAACAAGAGTTGGATGAACTAAACAATTTTATAACGAATCTTAAAAATCAACCGCTCAATATAGAAAAAGAAAAAGCTGATCTTATTCTCAAATCAAATGACAGCATTTCTAGATTGTCTGTCAAAGAATCAGATCATTTGAGAACTGGACTTGCAGCAGATTCAACAGCTCCTGTAAATTACACTATTTGTCTAATAGAAAAATCAAGTGATAAGAATGAATATGTGAAATCTCTTGAAAATGAGATCATTACTATAAAAGAAGATAAAGAAAAGTTAAATTCAGAAATTACATATTTAGTCTACAAGTTGGATGCTACAACCTATAAAAATAATGAATTGAAATCAAAACTTCATCAAATAAGGTATAGTATTAATACTATTATTTTTGGCAATTTCCTAGCATGATAAGAATCATCATAAGCAAAACTTTATAGAATGTGGTTAGTATTTTTTTCATATAATTTAAAACTGATCAAATCTTTCAATATTGTATATTATGTTTAGTTTGAACTTTTAGATCAAATGAGTGGAATTGTATAAACTGGGGCATTACTGGACATTAAACATAGAAATAAATCATTTTAATGTGCTACCTAACATATATTTTTAATAAATACTAATATGAAAGATTTTCTTAAGAAGGTAAGCTTTTTATAAATCTCTATAAAGATATTTACTTTCATAAAGATATAATTTCTTAAGTTCAAATATGTTTCAGTTTATTTTTAAATTTTTTAGTTCACCAACTTTTCACATTAACTGTCATCTTATTAATGTCTTATATTTTACAGATTTAAAATAAATGGGAGCAATGAAGGGTTGAAAAAAGCTTTTCAGGCAAGCACTGAGCAACCGGATGAAGCAGAGGATGATATTAAGATTATGAGAAACCAATTACTAGAGGTTAGACTCACATTCTATGCAACAAACTAACTCTCAGCTAACCGGACTTTGATTAAGGCTCAATTCACATTAATGACAGTTTGTCGTTGTCGTCTTTGTTCACACTAACGGCACTTTAATGCAGTGATGTATTGACACTTTGGGCTGTTCAAGCTCTAAAAATGGATGAATAATAGTGTTTGGCTTTGTAAAAATATAAAAATATTTAAAAGAAATACTGGTCTCATCCACACATTAGTTTTTGTTTATTAAATTGTGCATTTAACATAGTATTTCATGAAATGAGGTTATGACTATCAGTTAGCTTTTTGACAAACTTTTGGAAAACATTACATACATCTTGTGAAGAGATACAATCACAAGACTTGAAGTTTCTTCAGTTTATACTTTCATCTTGATTTTAAGGTAAGAAGTTTTTATTTATATTTATTTATTTTTCATATTTCCATCCCAATTTGTTTTCATTTGCTAATCTTTGAAGAAGAGTATTTATATTCTAAGGGCCGATCTTATGACTACCATATAAATATTGCTATTGGGAGGTTAAAAAAAAAATAGTTACCAGATAAAGGTTATTAGCCATTTTAAAATTTTCCGCGTATTATGAACTTAATTGGTCTGTCGGATAGCTATCTGTAGGATAAATAAATTTTTATGCTGAAAAAACAAGGTTTGTACTGTTTTTACTGGTACACGCATGCTTATAAACCGTGCTACTACTGCTACAACTTGGCTAGCGGCTACAACACTCAACATAATTGCTAATTAGTGGTGGCTAAACGAATGCAAGGAAACAGATGGCGTCACATGGGCTTAAAAGCTAGGTTGTCTTTCAAGTAGTAATTTTGGTGTCTGCCAAAATGTGCTCAATAGTTTGGTACAACATTTACAAAATTTTATTTATTATTTTCACAGTTAAATAATTTGTTCTTATATAACTATAACTCTACAAATAGCTTGTCAATTTTGATAAAGGTTTAAATTAAATGTTACAACTTTATATACAGTTAGAATTTGGGCCAGTGCCTACTAAACTCGTGAACCAAGATTTTAACCTAAAAACAGATTCTGATAGGCGAAACTGCATGAAAAACAATGTGTCACTATGTCAACGCTCATTTTAACTTCCAGATAAAAGTTATCAGGTACTTAAACCTCCATATAAAAATGTGATGTATAAATAAATTTTATCTGGTTGATAAATGCTATCTGGCAGTCATAAAATGCACTTTTAACTTATCAACCAGATATAACTATTTATCAGCCAGATTAATTGTTACACCCTCTCTGTATCCTCATACTACCCGACTAGTGAAAGTAATAAAAGGGAGAGGATGAACTTAACATACAAGATAAAGGATATTATAAAAATATGTAAATTCAACAATGAGCAGTTTATTCAATTGAAAGACAAGAGTGCAGTTAACAATACATGGTCTCATTATATCATAATGAGTTCTGTTGGAAATTATACTCGAAGTAAACAACTTTACATAATTAAAGTTGCGCAAGTGTATACACCAAAAGGACACATGAAATCTATCATCAAACTGATGGTTCAGTCTATAAGAAACAATACCATTACATACAAGTTATAAAAGTGATACAAATTTATAAGGGCCTAAAGGGCACCTTAAAATGGTTCCGAAAAATTCGTACTTCCCAGAGTACGACATACTAATTTAAATTAAAATCAAACTTGACGACCATACTACAAAATATACAATACGTGAGAGTTTGGCTTACAGACCTAAGCCAAACTCCCCCGGGACTATCTGATCTGACTAGAATATGGAATCAACAGTTCCACCAATAAACAAGACTTTAACTGTTCAAAAGGATTTTA